>KN889946.1:21791-33561 GCA_000934455.1 Apostichopus parvimensis
CCGGTAACACCCACTGGACAACCTTGTATGAAAATGACAGTGATTGGCTGTCCATATAGAAGTAAGATAACCACATAACATAAAAATACTTGACACTAAATTATAGCTTCCTCCAAAGATGTCAGATGTCTGCCAGAGGTATGTCCTATTATGATAATCGATGTAGTGGGGCTTACCTAATGTTATTGATATGATAGTGAAATGAGGTTTCTCACAAAACAATGTCCATTTCGTTATAGTGATACAAGTTTATCTTGGGACATACGTAGATGAAACGATGCTAATTTTATGACAACGTGATCAGTGATTGAAAGTGGCAATACACCCAGAATGTTTAGTGCGTAATGTATTCCTCATCAGAAGGGGACTCATTTAGATTAACTTTACCCATCAAATGTTCTGAGTGTATAGCTTTATCTTATCACCTTAATAGTGTGAACGTTGTCATTTGGAAATTGTCTGGTTTATATGGAGAAGCCATGCAGTTAGAGTGACTTTGAAAGTACAAGACAATGAACAAATCATCAGTCTAATTTCTGGACAACAACATTCAATACTCTACCTACATCACATTTCACTAATTTGTGGATAGCCAAAAAAAAAGAATCAATTGAGACTGTAATGCTATGTGAGTCATTACGCTATAATTTAAGACATTTCCACACTTTTAAATTATCTGTTAAACAGAATGCTACGGAAGACTTGGAATGGAATCTGGATATATAGAACAAACGCAAATAGAGACATCAAGTACTAATTCATGCCACCAGTATGGAGGTTTCAGGTTGTTCGGATATCCTGACTTCAGCACTTTTTCAATTACTGCACATTCAAGTTTTCCTGATCAATTTATTATGATTGATTTACTCGAGGATCACGTGATAACCGCCATCGCCACCCAAGGCACTTTTTCTCCGTCTGACATAAGTCAAAATACTTTCCCAAGTTACTATGTATTCCAATTTCAAACAAACAATACGGCAGTTGGCTCAACAGAATGGCAGTCATACCGCAATATAGATGGTACTATCAAGGTAAGGGAACCAACTAAAGTTGCCATTACATTCACCCTCAGATAAATCATTTTAATCCTGAAAGAAAATAAGTGTAATTGATTGCCTATGTGATAATTGTGAACTTGTCAACAAGGCAATTAATTTATTATTTAGTAAGCATATCTGTGGTCAATTGTATGTAAAGGCAGTGGCACTAGAATCAACGTAAAGTAAAAGGTCTTACAGTTTGAGCTCTGGTCTGGTAAAGTAAGGTGGGTTTTATCATGGACCCATGGTAAATACATCTGAAATCGTCGTCCAAACTATAAAATCAAAATACGAATGTGCTAAAAATGTAACCTGGATGGCTTCAAACATTAAGCGTAAGTTACAGGCCATTCGGCAATTCCCACATACATGATTAGCAACATAAAATAACTGCCTTCAAGACGGATATTATTATACTTAATTTTATTATTAATACATTGGTCCTAGTTTAAGAAAACCGTTTTCCAACAACGTTTAAAATAATCTCCATTCATAGTGGATGACTTTTCAAAACATCAGTAGCTCAAACATGGCGTTTAAACGGCAAGTGTGGATTTAGCGCAATGTATTTATAGATAATTACAGTGGAGCATAATGAGCACAAGGTTATGATTCAAACAGATATGATTTATTTCTCCTCATACCATAGAAAATGAACAAACAAGAAATTACTTTAGGGTCAATGGAATCCAAGTAATGTATGCTAGTTGGGTACCTTTACTACGCCTTTAGCTTCTGCCAGAAATCCTGTGAGAGCGTTATCTCATGTAGATCATTACTCTAAAATGACATTTAGTTTATTTTGTTTTAAGGTGTTCGATGCTAACGAAGATGCCTTTTCTGTAGTTATTAACAAACTAGACAGACCAGTCGTAGCAACAAAGGTACAATTAATTTACGGGAGAAATACGGAGACAGATTTAGACGTTCTTGCATGTCTTAGAATGGAATTGTTTGGATGCAAATTAAGTGGTAAGTAAATGTAATGGTTTTAAAGGTGGAGACTAATCCCATTATCATGGTACAAGCAAGATGGAAAACTTCTTATATATTGTAATAGTCATACGATGATAAAAAGACTTTTACAGATCTGAAGTCTTCACTCTGCTGCAATGTACTAAGTACGCGTTACATTTCGAATATGAGTTGCACACCGAAAACTATAGGAAAATAATAATAATACAGTGAAACTTAAGCTGTTCAGTTCGGTCTTTTTTATGATTATTATTTACCAGATTTATATAGCGCTCTTTTCATGCTTAAGCATGTTGAAGAGCGCTTTACAAGGAAAGCAAACTGACAAACCCTTAAAATATGAATATGAAGAATAAAATGGACGCAGATAAAATGTTAATATAATAATATATATATACTAAGGAATATAGATTGACAGTGAAATTCCTAAAAGGAAAGAGTGAGTTTTAAGTAATTTCTGTAAAGTGGCTAATGTTTTGGCATCACAGATATTATTTGGCAGTACATTCCATAGCTTGCCAGCAGCAAAGTTAAATTGTCTGTAGCAGTCCTTACTCTGGGACCACTAGTGTAAGGGAATTGGCCGATCTCAATGTTCTGATAGGCTTGTACACAGTTAGCATATATAGTTAGGAATTGAGGTGCTTGAAAATGAATGGATTTATATGCATGAACTAATAGTTTGAACTTGACACGACGGTGAACAGGCAGCCAGTGAAGATCTCTTAAGACAGGTGTGATGTGAGAGAAACGCAAAGTTCTGATGATTATACGTGCCGCGGTGTTATGGACACATTGCAGCCTATTCAAAGTCGATTGTGGTGCACCAAAAAGCAACAAGTAGCAGTAATCAAGACGTGAGGTTACTAGGCCATTTATGAGTGATTTGGTTGCATCGTCAATTAAATAACGCTTTATGTGACCGATATTTTGAATACTCGCGTATCCAGAACTACAAACACTCTTAACTTGTTGGGACATGTTCAGATGAGAGTCAAACATTACACCAAGATTTCTTACCGTTGGTGTTGGTGTGATAACAGAATCGCCAATATTAAATGAAATGTCATTGACACATTTCTTGTTGCCCTTAGTGGAAAATAACATTACTTCCGTTTTGGCAGGGTTCAGCTTTAGCTTATTATTGTGCATTCAATTCTCGATATCAGCTAAGCATTCGGATACTAGATGCATTGCTTCCTTCTGTGCCTCCTCATCGTTAGGTTTAAACGACACATACAACTGTGTGTCGTCAGCATAAAAGTGGTAGTTTAATCGGTGACATCGAATAAGATCGCCCAACTGTGCTGTTTACATACTGTACATCTTAGGACCTAAAACTGAACTTTGAGGCACGCCTTGCTTCAAGATGACAGGTTCAGAATGATGATCACCGGTGGTCACAACTTGTTTGTGATCGCAAAGGTATGACGACACAGCTGCTTGAGAGGGAGGCGTTAACAATGGCGGTAACCAGAGGAAGTAGCTGATCCACGCAGACTTTAACAGCCAGGTTGGTAAAGGGTCGAGTCTACATGACTTTGAAGGTTACTTGGTGATCAACGACTTCAACTCCGCTTCACTCGCTGGCTTAAGCTGATCGAGAGGTACTAACCCTGTTGCACAATTAACACTCTGGTTGGTGATTGTTTGCCTGTTGTTCTCAAAATTTTCAAGGATTTTGTCAATCTTGTAAGTGAGGAACCTGCTGAATACTCCGGGGAGTTCACTGGGGAGTAGTTTTGCGAAAGGCATGAGCCTTTGTCGTCGCCTAACATTTCTTTAATGTTTGTAATTCCATTGATCAATGTTCTTGGTATTCGCAACTGGTAGACGAGAGGCACAAGTTGTTCAACTTGTTACCATTTTGTTTTTGCCATTTACACCAACCATTCAAATTGTTTACTGTTGCTATACAACAAGAAATTATCTGACCGATTTCAGCGTTATGGATTCTGAAAAAGTGAAAACATGTTGCCATGTAGATAAATCAATTTTATCCATAATTAAATTGTAATGGGGATGCAATGACCGTGGAGTACAACTAATGTTCTAACATGTCCTCCTGTTTCATATTGTGCCATATGGGACACTCATTTGGTATTCAAACAGTGAAATAATTGATGTTACGAAAACAATTCAAAGATATAACATAAAATTTTACTGATGAATTGGGAATAATTTCCTATGATAAATTATATAACATATCAATGTATATCGACAAAGTAACGGTGTAGACAACACATAATCTTTTCAACTTATCTATCCTTCTTAGCCTTTTTAAATAATTTTGTTACAAAACCGCTATGATTGCAAATATAATATGTTTAAACCTTACAAGTCACCCGAGATGTAATCAAAAGTAGCGTACCAATGTACTTCTTTCAGGTGTTGCTGTTAAATTTCATCAATTATTAAACTAATTGGAACTTTTGGAAAAATGATTTACCAATTGCTCTGCCCACAAACTGTCGAATACATGAATTTTATTATTTTTCCTGCTAGCATGCAAAACAAAAGAAATAAACTTGTGATTACCTTTAACAATATGTTATGTAAATATTTTTGCCTCAAATCAAGCTAGCAGTTGCAATGCTTAAGAGTGTCGCAGTGGCCATCTCAATCAATTTTGCTCACTAATTTTCGTCAACAAAAATTAGTTTTGTCATCAGCAAAGATATGAGTTGAAGGAATTAGAACGGCGTTTTTTAGATATCATATAACAAAAGATAAGAAAGTGCAATTGTCCCAAACAGAAACCTGGAAGATCCCAGTGGTGATTTTCACATAATAATATTACATTGAAAGTGTCTGCGCTGTTTCTTGTTACAAAATTAAATCGAGAGTATATCTTATTTAAAAGCCTTAAGGCGGATGTCATGCAAGGTCGATAAACATATTTTACTTTGAAGATTATAATTGTCGTTGTAAATTCAATTCTAAAATGCTCCAAAAGTGAATTGTTTAAAACGGATATAAACATCTTGGGAACTGATTAAGTTTTCCAACAAATTTCTAGCGCTCTTTAAACTTGTTGCTAATATCCACAAGAAATCTTGAATTATTGCCTCATGTTTCTTCTATATTCTTGACACAGAAACGGGAAACGTTTGCGGCAGGGGAGGTTTAGAGATACGGGGGAGCTGTTTTGGGACAGTCCAGAACAGAAGTCAAACAGCTTGTCGGGATATCTTCCAGTCCAACAGTCACCATGCCATCATCAACACTGAGGATTTAAGAAACGCCCTCTATTCTGACTTTGACAACCTGGAATTGGCCAACTATCATTATTACCAAATAGGATTAAACCTGGAACATTTTACCAATGGAACCTTGAATGCTGAGTTTGAACCTTTTTACTGGTACGACGGATCACCAGCAACATACACCAACTTTAAAGAAGAGGTTGGGCTTGAAGATTATGCAGTGACGTCAGCGGCTCTACAATCTTTTTGTGTCTACTTAAGCCTGAAGGACTCGTTCTCATGGCTAGTGTTTGAATGTAATACTCTGACAATCACGCCAGGCGCATTATGTCAAATGGGTAAGTAACAGCCTGTACCCAAAGTAGCTATTTATACAAAAACTTGGTTTTAATTTAAACAGACTCTGTGTGCTTTAATGTTTATCAGTATAGCAACTTTTCGGAAGGAGATGCTACTTGCAGGCCATATATTATAAAAATGAAAATGACTTGCCGAAGGTGTACCCTCCATCTCCCACCTATCCAAGGTCAATCCTTTCATTATGTGACATTGGCCACGCCGCTGATAAATTTGACAGATTAAAACCACAATATCGCAACATATAGAATAACATCTCTCGTTTTCGTTAATTTTTGGTCCGTCCCTCTACAATATGTCCAGTTTTAACATCTTTTATGTGTTCATCTACAGTGGTATTGAACCATGTAAGTTTATAGTTGAGTTGGGGTCCGTCTGTCGGCTTTATATCCAGTGTTCACATCTTTACGTGTTCATCTACAGTGGTATTGAAACATGTAAGTTTCTCGTTATCGTTGAGTTGGGGTCCGTCTGTCGACGTTGTCAGTTTTCACATCTTTACGTGTTCATCTACAGTGGTATTGAACCATGTAAGTTTCTCGTTATCGTTGAGTTGGGTCCGTCTGTCGACGTTACATCCAGTGTTCACATCTTTACGTGTTCATCTACAGTGGTATTGAACCATGCATAAGTTTCTCGTTATCCTTATATGTTTTGTTAATTATTATTGAACAAGTCGGTTTAATAATTGATTCACACAAATAGGATATATAGCTCTGGTTGCATTTATAACAACTTTTTCTATTTGTCTAAAGATATAGACGAGTGTCATGACAGGAACAAACCCTGTTCACATGTCTGTGTCAACACTCCCGGTAGCTATTACTGCGCATGCCCAGATGGGTTCTATGTCAACCCAGAACAGGAGAATTCTTGTTTGTGTAAGTAATTATTATTCTTAAGAAAGTGCTCTTCTGCTGCTAACACTACATAGCTCTGCTTTATGAACATATGTACATCACTACTAAACTAGAACTCGATGTATAATGAATAAGATGGTTATAACAACAACATGACTAGCAGCTTAGTACCATAAATGTATCTGTCTCAAAACTCCTATGAAGTTTATAATTATCTTGGAAACACTTCAAAACCATCATGAGTGGCATTGCAAACCAAACTGAATGCGCAATATAATTTTTGTAGTGTTGCATTGTTTGTACGTGATAATACAACATACTATAAAATATGAAAAATAATATACTGGACAGTAGATAAGCGAATGCTGAGGCCTATTATTATCTGGTAGCTTAGCATATAGCTTCAGAGGTGTATGGGCATGGTTCCTCATTTAATTTACGCTATAAATGAATGTATGCGTAATTCTCATTTCAACTCAGTTGTAAAGTTCTATTTTACATCGGGAGATTGAGGAGATGAGAATAAAGCATTAATAACTACTAATCTCATAGCACAATGCTTGAGCTCCTTTTATGAGATGTACGAGTCATTTATGAGCCTGATTATAGGCCTAGCGCCTACACGAGTCAGTCGCTAAACCTGGGTATTGGGGGAATTTGACATTGTGTCCCCAACCCTTCAGTGGAGGGGACGTATTCGCCTGTCCATCCCATGATTGAAGCCCCTGCACAGGGAATAAATTTAGATATTTAAATCAGTGTTGGGTACATCATTCTCTTACATTACAATGCATAGCTGGTGCACCAGGATTAAATCCTTACAAAAGTTGTAATTGGTAAAGGGATTTGCGTTAGTTATAGATATACGGGATACAGCATATGCACGAAACACGACCAAAATGTTGCAATGAAAATGTTGTACCTATAAAGTGCAATGTAGGTAATCCCTGATAGGAAGATGTACTGCACATTTAACTTCGAAGCGTTCACAAGCATGTATATTTGGTGGGAGCGGGAAGAGTTTCATCAGTCTTGCTACATCATTACTTAAATTGTTGGATAAGAGAGTTAATAATGCCTTCACCTATATAGATTTATGAAGGGAAATTCGACCCTCCTATAGGTCGCTTTTCAAGACATGGCGTGGGGTTGGGCTCACAGCTATGTGTCAGAGGTCAAACTCTATACACAACAGTTTCACATTCTTGCCAGTGGATTTGTTGGATTTCTGAAATGATGGGCATCCAGACGGTATAGCAGATAATGGATAAGAATAACTGTAGTTAAATGAAAAAGTACAAATCATAAACCTCATGCCAATCCCTTTGTGTTGCTGACAAGGTGTTATGTAACCTACCTGCTGTATAGGTGTTACGTAATCTACATGCTGTAAAGGTGTTACGTAACAATGCTATCTAGGTGTCACGTAACCTACATACAATACTCTCTTGAACCATACCGTTCTGCAGCTCTTTGCTCATTTATTGGTTACCATGCTTTCGAAGGAAATGGAGTTTGCGTTAGTTTTGGAGGTACCATTATGACGAAACAGGAAGCGACACAGGAATGTGAAGAAATAGAGGGAGCTCTTTTAGATTCCTTCTACACTTCTTCAATCCAAAAAGACCAGGTACGTAGATCAAACATTCTAATGTAAAATGAGAGGGGTATTAGATAATATGGGTGAGTGCGGAAGCGGTGTATATCTTCTTTATAGAGGTGCAAATAATATATGATCATATACACAGCAACATCTACAGATAGTCTCATTGTATAAAGGTGTGGAGGATGAGAGGGGAGAGCAAATTATCTGTAAACGGCTACAGTGGGTTCTGGGTGTTTTAGATACAAACAATGAATTCCAAAAACACAAAGTCAGCTTGTCATGAAAGTCACTAATATCAGTCTTGAAGAACATTTAAATAATATAGTTTCGATATTCAAGATTAAATGAATATCAAAATCATATTAACAAAATACTTTTTCTCTTAGAGTTTCAGAGATGTCCTCTCAAGAGGGATTTGGTTAGAACTGCCTTTACCAGAAGCAGCCGATGTCTGTCATGTTCTTATTGGCAATGAAAGCTTTATCACTACCAACATAACCAACTGTGATTCCAGACACAACTTCATTTGCATGCGAAGTAAGTATCTAAAAGTGATAGGTGTTCTTGCCGTATGACGTCAGATCCAGAACTGGATTAATTAATATAATTAACTTATTAACTAATTAATTTTTAACATAAAACAAATGATCATAAGCTGCAGCTTATGATCATTTTGTTTCATAATACTAAGGATTGTTCCTAGAACAAACGATTTATATATTAATTAATCCAGTTTGGGATCTGACGTCATACGACAAGAACACCTATCACTTTTACATACTTCGCTTGCAAATGAAGTTTGACATTCGTCTGTAAACTTTTCTTCAGAGACCCTGAAATGTGCAAAGTTAAAACTCAGTGGAGAGATGGACAGGAACTTTGGGGTCCTTGCGCTGGGTTTAGTCCATTTTCAACTTTATATGTACCTTTAAATGTACAATTTTCTTGACGTCATCATGCAAAAAATCAAGAGGAAACTTAGTTACTCATTTCCGTTTATCCGTCAGTTTGAATTCAGTGACCTAAAGTCAGGTTTTCTAATAACACTTCAGAGGAAATATTGAAATAAATTTAATTGAAGGCTGACATTTATTTCTTAATTTTTCATCCATATAACTGAAGATTTCTTATGACTTTCCCACTAGATTATCCAGATTCCTTTAAAATTGATGGCGGTTGTGTTGAAGGGAGACGAAGATCACAAGAACGATGTCCAATAGAGAATGTATATTACAACGAAGGTTACCTTTCATGGGTTGCTAGTCCGCGTTTTTATCAGCATATGACTACTACCATCTTCCACATCCTTGTACGACCAGGTTACCAAATAAGGTATTGAAAACTTTGAAGTGTAATGCTCATAATTACGATGTTTAGACTTAACTTGGTCAGCTATCCTGGAACACCAGGCCTCAAATTTCACGGCGGCCACGACGGCCATGGCCGACGGTGCCCTTCCAACTGGCCTTGGTGCCTATAGGAAATCTGACGTTTTTACGGCCAAAATGCCTTGCCCTTTTTGCAATCATCGCTAAAATAGTAAACATTCGATTTGACCATTCTGAGTGTCCATGCAATATATGTATGTTAACTTTCAAGGAATATAGTTTGGATTTTAACAGATTTCAGAAGCATTCACCATTACTGCATTGAAAATGTACTTGACACAAAGTCATAAATTTAGCAAACATACACAGATGTAAAACTGAAAGAGCTAACACTATTATTTACATCGGCCAGGAAGAAACAGTTGGTCTCAATTTCTGCCAACTCATGCAATTTTCATCAAACCAGTTAATAATGAAATAAAGACTGGAATATTTATGGATAGACACTGAGGCCCAGGGACATAGCCAGAAATTCGAAGGGGGGGGGGGCGAGGGGAGCAGAATTTCAAAAGGGGCACTTCTCTCAAATGGAGCATTATTACACTTAACAGAGCGCCATGATGTACAAAGAAAAGGTTTGGCCAAAATGCCTCCAACGTTGCAGAAAACAACAATAATAAGAGTATTGTATTATGAAGCATACGAAATTTCAGGGGAAAGATTGAGAAGGGTCGCTTAGCTTCCTTCAACCTGAAAAGAGGGCTTTAATGATATTTCCTGATTTTGGTTAAATATATTGTTTGGGGTACTAGGGTGGGGGGGGAGCGATCGCTCCCATTGCTCCCCCCTGGCTACGTCCGTAACTGGGGCCCTGGTTCAATGGACCTCCTGATCGCCTATTGCTTTGCCTCTGCTATTACACCAGAGAGCCGGTACTATTTTTCTAAGGTTAAGAATGATTAGGACTCGTATGATACGAAACATCTGAAAGTAAATTGTCTTAATCAATTGTTTCTCTCTTTGGAAATATGAGCTCATTCATTATATTCTGGAATATGATCTCATTTTTCCGCACCAGAATCAACTTTGCCAGTATTAATCTGAGAATTGATGACAAACTTTCTTGTGTGGATAGTCTAGAACTGGTGGAGAACTTGGAAAGCTCACAATCTGTGAAAGGGATGTACTGTGGAGACATTAAAAAACTTATATTTCAACTAGAGACAAACAATGTAACACTGAGTCTTAAAATAGGACCACTGCTGGATGAAATGTCTGGTCAGTTATCTCTACATGCCTATTTTGAAGGATTAAGTAAGTTATTGAAAATTAAATGTTTCAGGTATTTTGATGTTTACCTCACAGGCCATGCAAGCATATTTTATTACTGCAGTTTGAAAAAGATTTCTTCTCGATGCAATATGTGTAATAATAATAATAATAATGATAATAATAATAATTATAACAATAATAACACTACCATGCACTACTTCTACTTCTACCACTAATACTACCACTACTACTATTACGAATACTACCACTACTACTATAACTACTACTACAACCACTTTTTCTGCTACTACTACTACCACCACAGCTACTGTTAATGCTGCTACTACTACTATCACCACTACAACAACTACTGCTACTACTACAACCACCAATACTACTAGAGCTACTGCTACTACGTAATTTCCTTCTGGGGTTCAATAAAGTTGACTATCTATCTACTACTATAAGCATTACTACTACTACCGACAGTACAACTACTGCTACAACTGCAACTATCACTATTAATAATATCAATACTACTATTACCACTGTTGCTACTGCTATCACTACTTCTACCATTACTGCTATTACTGCTGCTAGTACTATTGTTTCTATACTACCACTATTAATCACTAATATCGCTATTAATACTATCACTACAACTATCAATACTACTATCACTACTACTACTATCACTACTGCTACTACTGCAACTCCTAATACTACTACTTCTACCATTACTGCTAGTACTAATCCTTTTACTACAACTGATAATACTACCACTACTACTACTAATACTACTGCTATTGCAACTACTACATCTACTGCCATTACTACTACTACCACTACTGCTACTACTGCTGTTAGTACTACTAGTGCTTCTAATATCACTACTACAACTACTGTAACTTCTATTACTGCTACAACTGATAGTACCACTACTCTACTACTACTACTATTAATAGTACCACTACTTCTACTACCACTACTTCTACTACTACTACTCATACTACTGCTACTACTACTACTACTTTTACCATTACTGCTACTCCTGCTGTTAGTACTACCTAGTGCTTCTAATATCACTAATACTTCTATTACTACTTCTACTACTAATACTTCT
>KN889947.1:10111-20560 GCA_000934455.1 Apostichopus parvimensis
AACATGCTCAAAAGGCTCATCGATAAAATGGCGTCATACGGGTGTCTAGAACAAAGTTGAAAATGTAAAAATGTAGCCAGTACCGGTATCAGTAATTACCATTAATGGCACTTTATACATTACCTCCTTTCTTTGTTGTGATATAGTGGCCTACTGATGCTACAGTATTTATAGAGGAAATGCCGAAGCGCAAGCCTAACAGCTCCCTTGATATTACATCATGATATTTGTATATAGAATACTGTTAATATATATATATATTATCTAAAGCCAAACGTTTAGCACACTGCAGCATGACGTGTTTCTTTTATTGGCGTTCCATGTATCATATCGTTCTCAATCTCTTTCACATGACAACTGCACCCTTGATCATTGACCTCATAATAAATACTTGACAAGATGATAGTCAAATAATTCTCATGATATTATGTTTCGTTTTCTTTGTTTTTCTAACTTCGTCAGTCGGAGTTTCCCTATTTCGAAATACAATACGAAAGTCGTTTCATGAGGCTGTATATTGCTAATGAGGAGGTATAGGCTTTATATGGCCAACGAGGAGGTATATATACTGCATATGGCCAACGAGGTATAACAGTCTGCAGATTCCCACATGTAGTATAGGCCTACCTCATGTAGTATTCAGTAGCACGTTGACTATATATATTGTGCATGGATTTACGGTAAGACATGTTTTTTCCTGCTGTCTTGGGAATCTTGTTCATATACATCTTCTGGTTTGTCATTTCATTGTGCTGTTGTTTTATGCTTGACATTGAGCGTTATCTTCATTTTGTATAAATTATGTATTTCTAATTTCTATATTCCTGTTAAAATGCTAAATATAGATAGGTGTTAAAGTAAGAAAAATCACACAAAGTCCGGATGCCTTCATTCTAAGAGGTCAATGTGATTCGGCTCCCTGCAAGCATGAGACGAACTTGCGAGAGTAACTAAGGATGCATTACAATGTAATCCCGACTTACTAAATTGTTAGCAGAAAATGCTACTTCTTAAATTAATAACAGCTGAGACAATCTTTGGAGAGTCTTTTGTAATGCTAAGTGTTGAAATCTATATAGTAAAATACCTCTATTTATGAAGCAAAGTTACATGTGTTCATGGTCAATAATCATATGCAGTTTGGAGGTCAATCCAAACTAGTTTATTTTGAGGAATGAAATTAGTTTATCCACTGAGCGACTATTAATGTTGACCATAAACGTTTACAGGTTAGAAGACAATTTAAGTTTACAATTTTCAATCAATTATTGTAGCTGGCTTTATACGAATAAAGAAGATACAGTGTTTGTACTCCGGAAAAAAGTGTATTCTGCAGAATTGTAGAGTGAGTCCTACTGGTACTCGTATTCTGCAGACTTGTAAAGTGAGTCCTACTGGTACTCGGATTCCGCAGACTTGTACAGTGAGTCCTACTGGTACTCGTATTCCGCAGATTTGTACAGTGAGTCCTACCGGTACTCGTATTCTGCAGACTTGTACAGTTAGTCCTACTGGTACTCGTATTCCGCAGACTTGTACAGTGAGTCCTACCGGTACTCGTATTCTGCAGACTTGTACAGTTAGTCCTACTGGTACTCGTATTCCGCAGACTTGTACAGTAAGTCCTACTGGTACTCGTATTCCGCAGATTTGTACAGTGAGTATACTTACTGGTACTCGTATTCCGCAGACTTGTACAGTTAGTCCTACTGGTACTCGTATTCCGCAGACTTGTACAGTGAGTCCTACTGGTACTCGGATACCGCAGACTTGTACAGTGAGTCCTACTGGTACTCGTATTATGCCTATTTGTACAATGATTCTTACTGGTACTCGGATTCTAGCATAGTTACATGTTCTTTTACTAGCCATCATTGGTTGTATTGTACTCGAGGCATTTTGAAATCTAGTAAACATCATAGTCTGTATACGTGCACTCGTACTTCCGCTGTTACACTGGAACTACAAGTCTGGTGTCTGGTTCATTCAATAAAGTCTGTCATAATTATATATATGTACATCAATCTTATCAAGGCTAGATAATCATTTCGGCGTATATCTAGACTTATATATCTAGACTTAAGAGTCGCCCCGGCGGCGAATTTCTTCCCAAACAGGTTTACAATTAGGCCTATGTGTAAAAAGTCGATCATGATTGTTCGGAAAAGTTACGTCATCACCATTGAAACCTTCACTTCGAGGTTACCAAAGTCCATTCGTTGCAACTAAGATATTCCCGTGCTAAATGTACGGTGATTATTCAAAAGTTTCCTCTATATATGATTTAGCCCAATGGAGATACACATAATTCAACAGAAAAGTTGTGTGAATTAAGCCATGATTATTCGAGTACCATTTTCTAAGTTTTAGACAGGAAAAGTAAGACTGACTAGAGTCCTAATGTAGTGGCACAATTTACTCACGTATTGTACCAATTAACACTATTGCTGCTGTCATGTGTTGCGTATATTCATTCAATACTCGTGAACTCATATGTGAAGTTAATTTTAGTGTACCCATTCCGCGAAACGAATCGATTTCATTACTGGAACGGCTCACGAACCTTGGATGACGTAAACACGAACCCAACGGAATGTAGCGTATGTATCATAAGTAAGGTTAACATGTGTTCCAAGCATTAAAAGTAAAGTTAGTGCGTGTGGAAGGAAACCCCGTAACTAGACTTAACTAAGTGTCACAGGTCAATCATGCTACAACAAATATTAATCTGTTCAGCTTAAGTGCCATGCATGTTTCAGTGATGGCAATAAACTCATTCATGACAGTTTAAGACCCGTGGACCTTATCATTCTTTTTGATCATTGATTCATCATTGATTCATCATTGATTCAGTGTAGTCTTCAAACTTCCAAGCGATGATCATTAATGATGCGGACGTCACGAGCAATCTGATTGGCTGTAAACTCCGTAATTTCAAACCTGTTTGGGAAAAAAATCGCGCCCGGCAAAACGTATTGAAGCCTTACTAATTACAATAATTTCAGTTGAAAGAGAACGTTGGCGGGTATCTTTGAATAATCATACCAACAACTTCTTTTCCAGCAGCATTTCGCTTACCGTACTTTATCTTTTCTTTGCTTTCCTTTTTCTCTTAATAATTCGTTGAAATATAACCGAGTGTCAAATCCCATCACAATGCAATTCACTATCGAATCAACGAAAAATAACGGAAAGTTCAAAGATTGAAGTTTATATATATTTTTTCTTCATTTTATATGATTACAGGACCTATGAAATCACTGGAGAATACATTATGTCGTTTCATTATTATGATCATTCCTTTCAGCAATAGCCGGGCTACTCAGTATTGGCTTTTCCCCTTAAACTTAAAGATTCACCAAACACACACACACCCGCGTACACGTACGCCGAACGCCCACGAAACTTTCGATATTCGACTTTAGTTAATATTTAAGCAAATATTTAGACATATTCTTGGAAAGAAAATGACATGTCTATATTGAGAGGAAGGCTAACGTTGTGTTATATTTCATGTAAACTATACTATAGCAGTTGAGGAAACAGACGATTTAAACTTCAACCGAATGATCACCAAAATTCTAAAGGAAGTACGTATGATATCGCTTTGTATATAAAGTATTTCCTGTCGTGATACCCTAACATTATTTCTCCATTTTCGGAGGTGAAAATAAAGACCGGTGATGGGAGGAGTGGGGGAGGGGGAGTGGAGGTTCACAGAGTCTTAACATAATTTGATTTATATGAATCATATGAATATTATTTATTTAATGCGTTGAACAAAGTGGAAGTTCTTGTTTCTTTACAGAGATCAATCGAAAATCACAAGTGTATTGTAGAGTACCGAAATGGCAAATAAAAGACTTTCAGCAGGTACCTGTGGTAAGTGTTAATAACTTACTGATGAGTAAGAATGCTTTACCTAACATTACATATCAACGGATCGTGGAATTAAGATGAGGCTCGGATTCTAGTTCGTATACTGTACAAATATTTTCCGCCTTTAAACTAACCTGAAATGACCTCACAGATAAACCATCATGGCAGTTGGTGAATAGATCAGTAAACTATATGATTATTGGTATCTTCATAGTGCCGAATCACATCAATGGCGCCGGTATCGTACTCGGATAATAAGGACCAAATTCCATGTTTTGTGGACTTGAAGATGAACTCGGGCTTAAGGACCTTGACCATGCAGGCGTATCCACAATTATTTTACATTCTCAAGAATATAGACGGGAAATTTGTTTGATTATATCTGCATACATTATTATAGTCTAGATATTAAACCGGTCCCCGTCACCTTCGCCTTTCCATCAAGTTCAGGATCTCTATAAATGTTGTCAGCCGATTCACACAGAGATTACAATGACTACTGTAAATCGTAAATTGTTGTTCCACAGTAAATACTGGATCGTGCTATATAGAAATATGATATATCGGTAGCATGTGCTATTATGTTTACAGTAAGAACTTAGCATATGTGTAATCCCAACAACTCGATTTGTTGGGATTACACATATCCTCAGTTCTTACTGTAATCTTAATAGCACTTTATAGCACTTTATAGCACGATCCAGTTTTTACTTTGGTACCAAACTTTTAAAATTTACAGTAGTAACTGTGTTCTCTGTGTGTATCGGGTGCAGCCGATTCGTATCGGGTGGTTTTGGACACGGCACCCTTCACAATATCTCATAGTTGTTTTCCCCTTACACTTGATATTTCTAGCAAGAGGACCATCTGGAAGCAGAGGTTTCGATGTTTGTACACCAGCTACTCGTCAGGAACGACAAGAAGACGAAGAGGGATGGAAGAGTATGATTTGATCATATAACTTACTAACACGTGTGATGTATGCCCAAATATGCCCTAGCGTTATAAGACTGACAATCAGTTATTCCCATCGGGCGCGGTCATGTTAGTTGAAAATGTTTAGAAAGTGAAAATTTTCAATTGCAAACTTTCTCCAAAGAATGTTTGTATTTTGTTGGTAAATTTCAGAGGGGTCACTTCTTGAAATGAACTGACTGTAAATATGACAGCAGCTGCAGTATTGAGAAAGCTTTATTTACGGTTAATTAAGTAATTAATTAAATATGAAAAGAAGTAAACCAAATATAAATTATAACTCCACTAAACCAAGGATCCTCTCTGCACCCACCAATAGCCGTCTCGAACAGCATTTAAAAATCTTACCAACTTGCTTAAGGAAACTTCAAGTACTACAATTAGACAAATGACACATGGAGGGCAAAATATACACGACATAAATAGTATAACTCGGGCCACTCGGCTTCACAATACATAGATGTGATGCTACATTTCTTCTTGAATAACAGTTAGAAAAAAAGTGAAGCGACATTACAAGATTACGTAAGTTTGAAGTCCACGGCAGATCTTTAGCCACAGCAGTGCTACGGTTGGGTACAACCCCCACCCCACCCCAAATCGCCACCACATACTCACACATATACACGTGTTACTTGCAAACAATAAGTCACTCTTACACTTTATTGATTGTCACGGTATATTGTATAGGAGTATAAATGTTTCTCTCCTAAGGAGTTTGTCTGTTTTGAAGTTTCTTAATATCTGGTAATTATCTGATATCTATAACAGAACTTTAAGAACTTGTTTTTCTTTAGAAGTTCCAATATGCGGTCTGAGGAATACGAATGAATTGATTTTGTAGTGAAAAGTTATTGGTCAAGGTACTGCCGCATTGGCTCATGCAGGTATAACGATTAATCCGCATGTACAATGGGATAGAATTAACAGATCAGGTAATCCTATAGAACGATATTCTTGTATTTCAGTTACAAGCTGCACTATTAAAGTTATTGCTACAAGGCAAACTACGAAGGTATCGCCTCCCAGGGCAGTGTTAGTGGGTGTTTGTGACGAGATGATCCCTTCTTTTGGGAGCGACTTTGTTCCCTTGTACATGTCTGGAAAGAAGCGAAGATCAACAGTGAAAAGCTGTCATTACCGTTTGGAAGACGTACTCATATGGAGAGATTCCCATCACAGAAGAGTCATCATTATATTACCTGAAACAATGATGGAACAAAGTGATGGTATTAAGAGAAAGAAGATGGATTTTAATTTCGATGGCTTTGATCCGGAAGTGACGCTTCCATCCTCAACCATCAAGAAAGTCAAACAGGATATGGAACCAGATAAATCAGTGGTATATCTAGAAGGGATCGCATCAGAGGTAATAATAAAGTTAGGCTACTCCACGAAAGAATGATGTGGTCTCAACTACATTTGTTCCTGAAGTTAGAGAGCTAAACCAAAATTGAAAATAAAAATGTAGTACTTTTAAAACTTACTATGTCATTTATCACTAAAACAACAAGTCACCATAAAAGGAATACACGGGAAAAAATTAAGATTAATAATAACTTATTAGACACATACGCATGATCCAGGAAGAGATGAATGCTCTGAGTTCAAAATAAGGACATGTGAGGCTAAATTTCCTTGATTCCGCTTATGGACAGGTAATCTTAGTTTGACTTTGTTCATGGCAGATTTGCAACCAACCACATAAGCCTTACGGAGTGAGGAAATCACCCCCCTCCACCCCTACCCCCGCTATCCCCAATTTGAGTCATGCCAAAAAAGAATTGAAAGTATAATACTAACAGCAAAGCCGGGATCATGCAAAACAGTCGTTGGCCCCACAAATATTTCCCTTATATTAACAACACGGATGTAACAACCTATTTTCTGTAACATAGTATTTTTAAGTTCTGTTCTTCTATATATAGAGTGAAGGCTAAACTCTCTGTCAACCGTTTCGTATAATAACACACAACAGGCAGTGTATTGATAATCCCTTTTCACTTGCTGTGCTTAAATTAGCCAGAGTTGTTGAAGGACATTGCACGTTGCGATGATCTAATCACAAATATGAAGTAATAATAATAATATTGCTCAGTGATATAATTTCAACTTCATGTTCATTGAAATGTACCACAATTATTGAATGACGTTGTGATTAATATGTCAAGAAAACGACTTTAATTGTAGTTTCTAATGTATTTTAACCTAAACGGCTTAAAAGAGACTATACTCATTTTAGTTTCAAATGTATGCTAACCTCAACTCTGTATACCATATCCGTGTTTTCAACCACGATAAACGTCACGTGACCAAACGTTAAATGTAGTGACGTCAGTTGCTTCCAACCGCCATGTAAGTAGAATAACAAAACCTTCCTATAGAAAGGAGACAAAATTGGATGTGACTTTGCCGATGTCATTCTATTATTTACAGGACATAACAAAATCTAGTATTGACAAGTACATTGAGTAAACAAGTCAGTGAATGACCATGATATGTCATGTATTCTAAGATTATAATTTAATTTTGTTCAATCTCACTTGCAGGTTGATCCAAGAGAAGTTAATCAACGGAACAAAGCACGATCTGTTTTCAAGCTTTGTGATAAAACTGACGAATATTTGACGGTTGTTCTGTACCACAAACATACAGCACCGCCAGAGATAGGAAAAAGAGCATGTCTACGTTTGAGTTCCTTTAAAACCTTCAGAACCAAAGAGAATAATGATTTCAACTGCATTTCATCTACAGATTACTCCATCGTAGAACGATTGGTATGATAATTGAAGCAAATAGAGTGATGTATCATTTATGATATTAAAAATATAATATTACAAAAAGTGATGCAGTTCACAAACTGCCTCTTGCATTTATCGTTCTTGTTTATTGTTTTGCTTCCTTTTGAATCAAATAAATATGAAAAGTAGCTACCTAGTAGTAGCAACACTCTGATGATAGGAGGAGGATCGACAAGGTCACATTTGATCTGATGTAGAAGGGGAAATGGTTTCTAAAATTATCTGAAATTAAATTAAAAATAAAAACAGACATGTCATTTGGCGAAGCATAAACGTTAATATAATCATAATCAGCAGTTATTTTTACGGCGCTTAAGCGACTACAAATGTGGGAGAAGCCCGCAAGGGCTTATGAGTAACAACTTCAACTTTCACATCGGGTGGCTTCCAATTCAACATTTAACTCAAATTTGGAATCTTTTCAATTTAGAAAGTCATTTCAGATGGGAAAACCGTAGACTGCTATTGGATGAAAAACACACCTCATAAATATGACCCTAACCGGGAATCGAACCCGGAACCGCCCGATTGCTAAGCCTTATTGCTTCAAATGCGGCACCGCCTTTATCTACTCGACCAAAGCATAATGTGTACAACCAGTGTTGAATCCAATAACGCAAGTGAATTATTTTCTTTCTTTACAGGAGAATCCAAAACAACACCTTCTCAATCTCATGGGTGTGGAATTCAACTTTGATACTGGAATGGATCAATTGAAAGGAACAATTGTACAAGCACATGAGGCAACCACTTGGGCTGGATGTCCAGTATGTCGATTGAAAGAGCTGATCCGTAATGCTAATGGTAACAAATTTAATCAAATTTCTAGGAATTCCTACTTCTGAACAAGAAAGTTTCATTGGACAGTAATATGTAATAAAACTTAATAAAATTTAATAAAAGTTAATGCGAAATTATATTCATCCCGACCAAAAGGGCATATTACGTAGCCGCCGAAATAATTTGCTAGTAACGCCCAGGGACGTAGCCAGTACCGTACTCATATTATTGTTTATTTCCTGCAACGTGAGAGGCATTTTGGGCAAAATAAATCTTTGTACATCATGTCGCTCCGATAAGTGTAATAATGCTCCTTTTGTGAGAAATGCTCCTTTTTAAAATTCTGTCCCCCCCCCCCCACCACCTTTCAAATTTCTGGCTCCGTCTCTGGCAACGCCTCTGCATTACTGTTAAACACTTTGTAAAATGTTCTCGTCACAGAACAAACAATGAATGTGTTCCTAGTGGTTAAATTGTGAGAAGACCATTTGTCGACATTTGTGGGAACCGTGGCCAGACATATGTATGGAACGCAAACAGGGGAACCCGGCATATTTCGTTGTCTAAACTAACTTTGTTGCTGTCTAAACTTAAGTTGTTGCTGCTGTTTTATCATGTTGTTGCTCAAACTTACGTTCTTGTCTAAACTTACGTTGTCTAAACTTACGTCGTTGTCTAAACTTACGTTAAACTTAGCAACGAAATAAGTTTTCCCTTTTCGCGTTCCATACATATGTCTTGTCTCCACCCCAACTTAGTGGGCGGTCACTTTGGATTTACGAAGGTAACTAAGAAGACCACTAACAGACGTATTCACTTGATATAAATAAGGAATATATGTTTGAGACACAATTATTTTGTTATATATTAAATATATTTATACCATCGTTAGTGAAACAATTAAGCCGTTGTTGTTTCAGGTACATTTTCATGTCGTATTTGTGAAGGAAACTTTAAGAAAGTCGACACCAAAAAGGGGTATTCTATGATGTTATCGTTCAAACTCGATGACGATGACGTTAGCAGCTCAGATAGCGATGATGACGATGGAAGTGGTACTGATGACAAAAACATCAGGAATGGTCTCATCTTCAAACCAGCCATGTTGGAAATCATGAGGAAGTTTGCTATGAAGGAAAATTTGGATAAGAGTTTAGAAGACCTGAGATCAAAACTTGAAGGGCAGAAAGTTAGACTTACAATCCGGACAAATGTTGGGGAAAATAATGTCTTTACTAACATCAGGTTTATTGATGACGAGTGATGAGAGAGGATGTTTTAATAGTATTTAGGTATTATGTAAGAATTATATCCCCCACTCATGTATACATGTTGAATTTATAATTCATATACACGCATGTCCATCAAGTATGATGCCGCGTTTATTTGTAAATTGAAATTGAAAACTATTTATTTCCACTTCACCATAACATAAACAAAGTGAACATATAACATTTGAATATACAATACAAATACATTCCATTGGAATTAAACAATTGATATATAGAAATGATGTGAAGTGGGAGAGACCTGGCAGAAGCAGAGCTTATCAAGGCCAGGCCACCAACAAAAAACACCCCCCCCCCCCCCACCAAATTACACCTAAACATAGGAAAATAAACTAGAAACTTTACACTTGTAAGCATGATCACTTTACACTTGTAAGCATGATCTAGCGGTTAAAGTGATCAATCAATTTCAGAGAGATTGACAATTTACAGAATTAAATATTTGCACTCAAAAAGTCAAGTTTATATATGTGTAAGAAGGCAATACAAATGACTTCTACTCGTCGGTTGAAGAATGAGTTTAGACCTTGTCATTTATTTGCAAAAACAATAGCAAAAAGTGTGCATGCCACTTTGTAATACGTATTTTGTTTTGTTTTCAAGGTTACAACTTTAAACCTCGATGTCTTTAATTCGAATTTACATGTAGTTTGTTTTCCTATTGGTATTTACAAAGAAGTTTTCAAAGTAAACAACTGATATTTATAGTAGGACTATGCCAGGTT
>KN889949.1:6270-21926 GCA_000934455.1 Apostichopus parvimensis
TACTATTCAATTTATTGATGTTACACACAAAAAAAATGCGTATTTCTCAGAAAATTTTGTAGGCATCACCAGGATTCCAAAAAAATTTCCCCCCTCCCCTTATACCCCTCCCCCAGGACGGCGGTTCGTGGCATGGACCAGCATTTGCCTTCTCAAGAGTTGGGAGCTATGGTCTTCTGTTTGTTAAACCAAACAGACTCTTGTCTATTCCTTTATAACATATGCAAGTGTTAGGGAAGGATGTTAATACCCCTACTCACCCCACTTTCACTTTCAAACCTACTGTAGCTATAATTCTGATGTAAATATATGTGTTACATCATTGCACGTCAAGAACACAGTATTAGTGAATGTTACCGTACATGGCTGTACTGACTGCATGTGCTGAGCACACACAATTGTGTACACTATGTAAATTTATGCCTCTTTGTTTATAGGCCTCCCAAATTTGGAAGAATTTGGTGGTGTCCTGATGGACTTTGTTGTTATCATCCTGTGATTTTAATCTCATTAGATCATTTGACAAACAATTCAGTATTTACTTAACTCTTAACAGTCATATGAGTTGGCAGCAAAGCATCCATGCCAACGATTTCAAAGAAGTCTGTTACAATTCAGTGATTGAACAGCTTGGTGTTCTTTGGTCCGTTTAGTGGTAGAATCTTTTATACAAATGATCATTATGTTATTCCTTTTTTGTTTAGTTGTTGTTTTTGTTAAATCATTGCCTTGTTACAGCTTGAACCCTTCACTTAATATGGTTTTAGTTAGTGGATTGGATACGGCATCAATGGTTTCATTACAAAACTCAACATGCCAGCACCTTGGTGTCATATGTAAAGAGGGTATTATGTATATATATTATGCATTGCTTATTAGCAACAAAACAACAACCTGGCATCTTCTTTGAATCAATGTACATTGCAGGAATCCCAACAGGAAATTGAATGCAGTTTAGATTGTCTGGGTATATTTGAAAGTGTCATATAGAGTACAGAATTACCAAGGCAATAGTCATTGTAGAGTTCCTGTGTGTAAGTTCATACGCTGGTGAACTATGGAACTTGTCACTGAGTATTTATGATAGTATCATATAGACAAACACACAGATTGACGAACCGGCACTAATCCTTATAAAGTTATAGGGTTCCAGTGTACATGATATACCTTTTTACCTTTGTGTGAAAGTTGAAAATTGTCACTAGTTGTCAAATGGCACTGAGAGATGATGATAATGATACATGTGTCTTTGTTTCGGCCCTAGCTACTGGTGTCGTTAGTGAATGCTCAGTAATTCTCCCCTAGTATCAAAAATATTGTTAAATGCCTTGGCTGACGTTAGATCAGCAAAGAAAGAAATGAAAACACTATCTGTTGTTAACAAATGGGAAATTTTAACCATGATTTTCCAGACTATTAATGCTGTATGGTATTCTCTTTTCCTCCCTCCATCCCCCATCCCTTCCCCACCCTTCATTCTTCCGTTTATATTTAAAGCTTTACATTACAGGTTGATGTAAAAGTTTGGGTGAACAGAATTCTAATTCCGATTTCGTTTTTGCATGTCTGTTGGTACATGTAAATGTCTCTATATGTGTGACTGTCAGTTTGGTCTTCAAATGTCTCTATATATGTGAGTGTGACTGACAGTTTGGTCTGCAGATGTCTCTATATATGTGAGTGTGACTGACAGTTTGGTCTGCAGATGTCTCTATATATGTGAGTGTGACTGACACTTTGGTCTGCAAATGTCTTTATATATGTGAGTGTGACTGTCAGTTTGGTCTTCAAATGTCTCTATATATGTGAGTGTGACTGACACTTTGGTCTGCAGATGTCTCTATATATGTGAGTGTGACTGACAGTTTGGTCTGTAAATGTCTCTATATATGTGAGTGTGACTGGCAGTTTGGTCTGCAAATGTCTCTATATGTGAGTGTGACTGACAGTTTGGTCTGCAAATGTCTCTATATATGTGAGTGTGACTGACAGTTTGGTCTGCAAATGTCTCTATATATGTGAGTGTGACTGGCAGTTTGGTCTGCAAATGTCTATATGTGAGTGTGACTGACAGTTTGGTCTGCAAATGTCTCTATATATGTGAGTGTGACTGACAGTTTGGTCTGCTTGATCATTTTTTTGTTTTTGTGATGAGGTAATGGTCAGCAATGGCCAGTAATGGTCAGCAGCAGTAGAACAATTCATAGGACCTGTTGAACGAAACGGGAGATTTTCTTTTCTCCGTCTTGGTAACTGTGCAAATAGCGAACATTTGTTTAGTCCGAATTTCAGAGTTTTCTGTTGGCTAAGTTTGTTCTTTAACCTTCTACTGAATGAGTCCAGTGATTCGTTGGTTCTATAAGAGCTCATCACCTGTCCTCATTTCCTATTGTTGGTTTATGATGCAGTAAAGGAAGGCGTGGATTGCATCCTGTACTTTGATCAATAGTCCATGTTTGTGGTAGTACTTTGTACTGTTCCTTCCCTGGAGTGGGTTGACAGCAGCACTGAGCAGAAACTCTGTGGTGTTGGCTTGATTTATCTAAACTAAAGTCAGAGAATGCCACGTTCTGTTAAAGGGATTGTACATAACAATATTAGGAATGGGATCCATTTCCTTCATGGTTCAGAAATTTGTTATTGTAAATGACAAAAGTTGGTTATGTGTATGTAACTATATAACAACAACAATGGAAACACAAGGATGCACAAAATAACAAGAATGGTTTATCATTTTTAATTTCCAGATTGTCTAAGAGAAAGTTTCTGCGTCCAAGTCTAATTGGTTATGAAAAGTTTGTTAAACTTTTATATGTTCATTTATTTTCATTTTATTTATTTCTCTCTGCATGCAATTAGGTTACTGTACATACATAAAATATTGTTAACATATATAGTAAAGCAGTATGAAAAACTCACTCCTAAACCATGGTCATTTTTGACATATATCTAGTATAGGGTCATTTTGTATCCCCTTCTAGGGTTTAATAACAACAATGGTATCAAACCCAACTTCAGGACGAAAAAGAAGTCTAGCTCAGGGCTACGAAGCGACTTTAATTATGATCATCGCTGAGATTTTGTTAACTTGGATAAAAAATATTTTGTATTTGACAGGTTTAATCAGGTGCCTCTCAGTGAGTCCAGATGGTTCAACTCTAGGGGTTGGATTATCATCAGGGCTCTTGTCTTTGGTGGATCTTAGGACAGGACTTCTTATGGGAGGATGGAAAGCACATGAAGGCGAAATACTACAGGTGGGACAGAAATGACTGTATTCAATTTGAGGACAATTTCCCCCACCCCCCTCCCCGCCATCCCTTCCCACCACACTATGCCCCACTCCTCCTTTCGCTCACACAACAGAGCTATTTTTTTAAAAGCTTAGTTCAACTATAGCACAAAGTCTGTATAACAGAGCTCCCCTCTTGTACACTTGATATGGTATGAGGATAGCTTAAAGCACTGTACTCTCTTTTACTACTATAAAGCATGTGCTACTTATAAATATAAAATATCTCCCTCCCTACAGTATGTGGAAGGGATTCTTCCCCTTGTCTATGCTAAGGGATAAGCCAGCACATGGTCTGAGGGGTGGTGTGGGGGTGTGCATACTATAGGGATGAGCAATATCTCATTTGGAGCAGGGACTTAGCAACTCACTGTGTGAAGAGGTTACAAACCTCCTGTAAATGATGCTATCTTTGTACGTGATCGCAGTCTCTTATTTCTCTTCTAAGATCAAGGCATATAACAATAAGTCCTTTGTGACATCATCTGTCGATTCTTCTATGGCACTCTGGAGGGAGGACGGCAGTAAACTTTGTTCCTTCAGAGGTAAGTTTGCCATATGTAACATCTGCCAACATCGTGTAAAGCAGGGTTGTAGTGCTCAAGTCAAGCTTGAGCACTACCCATCCCAATGCATGTCAGTATGTTGCGTGTTCAAGCTTTGAAATGAACTCTTGTTGTCTTGGACTCACAATTGTTTCGGAATTCGAGCTGACTGGACTCTAATTAGGACTGGGATCTACTGGAATCTACTGGATCTACTGGAATTGACTGCAGCACTAATTTATTAGTGCAAACTTCTTAGTTTCTTGCATAAGTATCAGAATGTATGGTATTTTATTGTAATTATAATAGCAATACCTGACTAAAACTTGAAGGTGATCAGTTTTGATCTTCTTCTTCTTCTTTGGTGGGGATTGATTTGAATTAAAGGTGGATTTGTAAAAGGTGATGCGTTTGTAATGGACAAGTTTACTAACTGTTAAAACCAAAAACTTTCCAAAATAGATTAGACTTGAGTTTAGAAATACATGTGGGATATATGCAATGGTACGTTGTACGTTGTTGTCTATATACTGCACATCTAGATGGTGATTTGTGGAAATGTTTTGTTAAGCTTGGTGTTTCAATTCATTACCAGTGATAACATTGCAGAGAAAAAAAAGGTGGCCTAACTTTTATGTGTCAGACTGATAGCAGCTAATAATAGGTATTAAACCATGTTAACTTCTTGTTAAACTTCTATTTTGGGGAGGAGATGGGGGGGGGGGAGGTAACCCTTAATCTAATAGCATAATAATTTCATATTGACATTTAGAAAATGAAGGATATATCAACCTTCACTCTGACACTGAACCCCCACCCATCCACACACACCCCCCCCCCCCCCACACTCACACATACCCATCCAAACACAATGAAAGACATGCATATCCTCCTCCTATTTATACTATATTTAACAAGGAACCATCTAAATCACCTTTATCTGTATTGTCCCTTAGGTGTGACAGAACCCGTCAGCTTCTTGAGTCTTTCAAATAATCAAGTCATCTCGGCAACGACATCCTGCAGAATTGGAATACATACCTCGATTAATGAGCAGGTGAGGTGTTGAATAATTCATGAGGGCCCTTAAAGCACGTATTAGTAGTACTGTCACCAGTGCTCTTTGATTAAAGAGAGCGTGTGGTGCATTGCAGCCGGGGCCTGGGGGGGGGTGATGTTTTTAATTGAACATGCTCAAATCGTTTTTGACATTGCAGTCATTATACAATGATTGACATAAACAGGACTGAAATTGTACATTGCTTCATGTTGGATAGGAAGGGAAGAAAATAGTCTGTGGAAGGGATTGGGGTGGGGAGGGGGCTTCAAGCTTACCACCTGCTAGATTCCAGCAGGTGTTGTCTTATAATTATCTTTAATTACTAGTCCTTTAACAGGTGAGAACAACAAGAATCGAAAGCATATGTGTTACCTTTGATTGTAATTAAAACAAAATTAACTAGTCTCTTTTTCTACTGCTCTGTCCCCTTTCATAGGCTAATTTTTCCAGCACTAAAGTCCGTTCAGACGTTTTTAAAGGTGTTGTAAGTGCCATGGATGTCCTACCCCTAAACAAGCTCTTTCTCATTGGGTCAGACAATGGATCAATAACGCTTATGGCATGAGACTGTCGTCACTTTATATTGTAAAGTGCCTGACCAGTCTTAAGAGCATGGACCACCGGACGCTAGTAAGAGACCAAAGGAGGAGGAAAAAACGGATTGTTCAAACATACTAGTCCTGGAAATCAATTCTCTGTCCTTATGGCTGACTTTGACTCTACGGATGTTTGCAGCGAGCAGCAAAAGAGATTTAAGTTGGGAGGGGGACAAACTTGGGGGGGGCCTGGGAAATATGACCCCCCGATCCCTGCCCCAATTTCCTTTCCTGCTTCCCATGGAGGCATGGTCATATGAAATTCTGTCAAAATGAGATGGATTCATAGTTGTAAAATCTGACAGCAAAGTCAAAACATTTCATGACATGCCAACATGAGAGGTGCAGTATGTAAATCAAAAGAGGTACATATGCAGAGCACAGCATCGCTCTAGTCAGGAAATACACAATGTTAGGATGAAGCATTACATGGTTTTAAAAAGTATTAACCTAAGCTGCGAGTATACCTACTGTATTTTGGTGGCATGAAAATGTGACTGCTCCATGTTACAGTTCTTTCTCTCTCCCTCCCTCTCTTTTTTTTTTTTTTTTTTTTTTTTTTTTTTGTACAGAGATTTTGAAACAGTTTATTTTGATGTGTAATGATTTCAACTTTAACATAAAATGTGTTTCGTTTGATAGACAATGATGTGACACAAGTGATATGAATGTCAAGAACTTGGTATGTTTATATCAAATGGAAATAGGCATATGAAACAATGTGAGAAAATGTTCTTGAAAATAGATTTTATAACTGTCACTACTCGGATTTGCCTCTTTTATTATTTATGTCTTCATTGTGCTTAGTAGAAAGCTTGTCCACTGGCGGATCCAAGGGGGGGGGCCATGCCCCCCCCCCAAAGGTGAGCCAAAAAGTGTTTCCGAAAATCATATGATTGGAAATTTAAAAAAATCGAGAGGAATAGCAGTGGTAGACTAGTCTCAACCTTTCCTTTTTCTGGTTTAAAATTAAATGTATGAGCATGAGGATTTACATTTTATCACCATTTTGCAGTTACAGGCTGGTTGTAAGAAATTTATAACCTATGAAAAATAAAATTTCTTGAGAAAGATGATCCCAACTTTGTTTTATAAATATTTTAGAAAATTACACCTGGGAAACATTTTTTTTAGAAGTAAATTAACATCACCATTGTACACTTTTGTCGCACCAAATTGCATCTGAGGGCATTCAGCAATAGAAAATTTTCCAAAGGGGAGGGGGAACCCCCTCCCCTTAGACCCCATATCTTTCGTAAGAAAGACTCGACACATTTCGACCACGTAGCATATATCTGGAGTGACATAAAATTTCAGACAATGCGTTGACTAAGTGTTCTGCTTAGACTGAAACGGAGGCGAAGATGTACCGATGTGATTGAACATAACCTACTCTGTACTCCGCATATTACCCTAAGTGAAAACATTAAACACTTTGTGGATACTCTCGAGAAAAGCCTGGATTCATTATTTGTTACGTCTTTGAGCAACTTAGGGGGTGATTTTAACATTTATTTACTTAGACTGAGAACTTTCCCATCGTTAATGATTACGTTATGTAGTGTGGTCTAACTAGTGTGTCTAACTTTATGCCTACATACTGTATACTATTAATGAACCAACTAGAATAAGCGAGTAAAGCGTTGCGCTCATCGATAATATTTTTGTCAAATTGCCTCCTGACTTACTTCATAGTCAATTTTTTTTCTGGCAACTTCTACATCGATAAAAGGGATTATCTGCCACATTTTCTGTATCATCGACGGAAGTGATAAGTATAGTAATATAGAAAGACCAATGATTAGATTTTACAACCAAGGTAACTTCAATAACTCTACTCAAACAGACACATCTGTGGATAAATGTTCTATTTATAAGTAATGCTGATGTCAACACCTCTTACAACCAACAGAAATGAGTGAGGTTTTACAATTGTATTATAATTTATATTTTCCTCTTAAAAGAATGTCCGGGAAAAAGTTCAATGATAAGCACTGGATTACTCCAGGTTTTAAAAACATAGCACATAGTTCGCATAAAAATATGTTGTATCGAAAGTATGTCAACGACCCTTCTAGCCAAAACAAGTCAAAAGTTATCTTCTTATCGGCGTGTTCTTCATCGTATTATTCGATGTACCCAAGCCTTGCACTATAGAAATATGTTGGTGCCTAGACCAGTTGGTCACTTATCAAGTCGTTAAGGTAAACAGAAAGGTCGCTTTCCAGTAAGCTTAATCCGTCACAAGGGCCCAACCATTCCGATTGATTTTGGCATGACCAATGCTTTGAATGACTGCTCTCCATCAATAGGTCGTAATTAGCTTAGTCATGAGCTACCCTGACCATCCAACGTCCTAGGAAATCCTAATACACCGACTCAATTTTCCTTACCCCCAGTGGCGGACTGGCCACACGCGTGCATTTGGGCAATATTGCCCAAATGCTGGGGAGCCTGGTAAAAATTACAGCCAATTTTCACAGTAGTTAATAGATGATACAGACGGGCTGTGTAGACATTTTATTTTTAACTGTGGGAATCAGCTCATGATAGTTAATCTGTTAGTTCTTTAAAAAAAAACGTACTATTGGCACCCGTCCGTGCTAATATTTTTAGTACGGTGACCAAGCACGGTGACCAATGCATCCTCACATATACATAGCATTGGCAGAGAATACAGATTTTATTAATCTGCACCTCGTCCTCCAGAAAACGAAGTAAAAAAAAATGTAAAATCTTATTTGGATATCACTCAGTAACTTATTCCTGAGAGATTATGAATAAAAATGACCCACATACAGTAGGGTGTTTGGTTATCAATATTAGACGAATGTTAGTCGCCGACGAACATCTTGGGGCGTTCATGTTGATGTCTGTGGAAAAAAGGATCTTGGCCAAACTTGACACTAAAAATATAATTGATGGCCGGTGCATGTGGCTGCCAGAGGCAGCGAACTGCGTAGGCATATACTCTCGTAGACATGACATGTGCTCGTGTTATTGAACATATATGTTTAAGTGGATTTTATTTCGGGTTTTTTGTTCTTTTTTTCAAGCATGTTGTCACAGAATGCATGAAAAACTAAATAAAATCCAGTCTAAACATATATTTGTGTCTATTTTTGTTTACGTTTTTAACAGTTTAATCAAGTGTTGCTTCTGGAAAGTTACGTTTGGGTCTTTTTCTTAAAGGATTATTGTAACCTACAACATTGAGAAATATCGCACCATTTTGCATCTAGGCATTCCTAAACTTCAAAAAAATCACAAAGGGGAGGGGGACCCCTCCCCATGACGGCGATGACTATGTAAGTAAGATATCAATTAATAATGGGCCGGTCTAGGTGAAAAATGCCCTGGCCGGTTTTAAGACCCAGTCCGCCCCTGCTTACACCTGTGTCTGAATGGGAGATTCTGAAACTCCGTCTGAGATATGTTTTCCGTGTTTTCAGATGAGAAGTATAACTTGATATACTTTTATTGATGAATATGTATAAGACTTTGTGTGCGTGTGTTATGGAATGTAAGCCATTGGAAACAAAGCAGTTCAGGATGGGGATGGGTTAGATACGTATCCCCATTTACCCACCGGCAACAGCCCTGTAAATTATATATATTACGATATCAAGCATTTACAAATAGGCCTACATAAAAAAATCTGTATGTGCATGGACTGAGTATTTCCATTTACCCCTTCTAGCTACTTGCTATAATTCCGCTAGAAGCCTCATGACCCCTCTCGAAACCACAATTCTATGCTAACCTTATTTATTTTCTTTGTAAAGGGCCTAGACTTGTATGGTTGAAACAATTTGTAAGTCCCGGCCAAAGCTTCAATGTCAATTTTTCTCAATGTTGCCCCTCACAGGCCATCACACTGCCTTCCACCTCTCCCATTGTTATACCATCCCATGTTTCCCCACGTCGTTTAATCCTCATTTTCCAATCCACTTTTCCTCATCAACACTTACGGCATTCATCAACCACACAGCAAGGACATGGAAAGGAGGCTCTATCAGTATTTTCTCCTTTTTTCCTACTTAAATTTCTTTTCTGTGATTCATTTTAAGTAGTAGGGATAATAAGTAGCTTAGTAAGTATTCTTTCCCGAAATTGGTTCTTTGGCTTTTCTGGATGTTTAGCCAATCCCAAATAAGGAGGCAGAATTAGCTAATTAGCATATATAAATATTAATAAGGATTCTTGAATAATTTTCACATATATCCTGATTTATACGTAAATGAGAATTGGACTATTTAATTATGTAGGACTTCATTCGTATTAGCTTGTTTATTTCACATGTCGCAATTTATAAATCTGTGTTCCAGTTTTGATGAAATTTGCTTCAATTGTCCGTTATCTCTTGTTGTAATAAGGTAGGCGTACAACGAGACCTACTAAATATTCAATACTTAAATTGGAACGCCTTTCTGCATTTACATTACAACGTTTGTCATTGGTTAAAAATTAGTCATTACGTCATAATGCTCAATTTTTGTCCAATAATCAGGCTTGTTAATTTCTACATGATTGACGTCCACATCAGTCACGTCTCGCTGTGCCATGCTCAACCCGCCCAATATCCTATAAAACCCTATAGCCTCTATAGTGAGTGTAATCGTGAATTCTGCGCCATTCTTTTACGTTCTACAAATCGCTGTGAGGAAAAGCAGGAAGTAACTGCACGTTACATATTTTAACCCCCCATAGATTGAAGACAGATCGACGTATTAAATATTTTATCATGGTAATAACCAGATTTTTATTATTTAAGTATAAGTTTTGTGATGTAAAAACGAAGCATCGTTTCTAAGCAATTTGATAAAATATTAGTCTACCGACTACTAATTCATTTGTTCTGGTCGCTATGTTAGGCAAATGTAAGTTAGGACTAGGCTTAAGTGTTACTGTTAGGCTTAGTAGTAAGTGGTTGCTGAAACTTTCATAGTCGAGGTAGGTTAGGAAACACCCATTTTGTCAATTGCTACACGCTAAATGGCAGAGAATGTACCCAAAGCCAGGGCCTAGTGGATCTACGACAACATTGTCGATATTCGTAGCCACCCCCTCCACCCAATTGTACTGTATTTGAATAGGTTGGGCCTATCAAGCTGTAGGCCTACAAATCATTTAACATATTGTTTTCTAGGCAAAGCAAAATGTACAATAGCGTAGCATTCCAAATGATGTACGCTAGCCTACCCCTAACTGGTATGGGTACCGTTATTCTCCGCACATGTTACTTTCCTCTGAAACAAAACGGTGTTTTCCGCACTCAAATTTGTCAGCGGAAAACAACCGTTTTTTCTGCGGAAAGTACCGTTTTTTTGGGAGGAGCAGAATGGCTTTCTGAAATGATTAGGCACACGGAAGGATTAAGGAGGATGGAGAAGATAGAATTTGACTGTAGAAGGATAAAATGTAGCTCCGAGACTAGATTATTACCATCAGATGTACATACAATTCCGCTTAAGACAACATATCATATGTAGTCATAAGGTGTCTGTAGCTTTCCTATTGAGTTGTGTGTTGTATCTTAGAAAATTATCCAATCGTGTGTGTCTATGATGTGCACAGGATATCAAAGGTAGGGGGTCAACTTCTAATATAGTAAGGGACATCACCTTTTTCATCAAAGAGCCAGATGCAAGTGTAGGAGGGATCTAACTATCAAACTAATTTAACATAATTAAGGTAGTGTTTACACGGGTCCGAAAATCGGGTATCCGGGTACCTGAGAGCTGTTATGTTTACCCTCATGTATCACGATTTTCAATAAATTACATATTGGATGCTCAAATAAATGAATTATATTCCCTACTGACAATGTTTTCATGTTCAAATATGTAGGTGTAAGATAAGGTATAAAACCTTCCTCAATAATTTCTATTTGCTTTTGTTTCTTTCATTAACTTGTTAATAACTTCATAAAATTAACATCACTACTAACATGCACTGCCGCCGCTACTCATGCTTGCTCTCCACTTCTATTGGATCAGACCATATAATTATCCAATTTAGCTCTTAAACAGTTGTTTCTACTGCTATCTATTATGCAGGCCAAGGGTTCGCATTAGCCACGAGATTGTGCAGTTTGATCGCATTTGGAATGAACGATTAGTAAAAAGCCACTTGCGATTGTTACTTTTTAGTTATCCCATCAATAATCCATTAAAATCTCGTAAAATTCCTTGTCAGCCTTTCCTTCTATGAAATCAACGAATGAATAAATAATAATTGTGAGAATTCTTTCAATTTCTTCCACATGGTAGCGGTAGCCTAACACCACACTAAGTCAATGAGAAATCTAGCTAAGCCTAACCATCCGTTTATTCACTGAAATTGTGACGCAGTTATAAGATATCCATGAAATACCTTCATTATTGCTGTTACGTTCAACCACATGGTTGCCTAACACCACACTAAGTCAATGGGGTAATCTAGCCTAGCCATCTGTTAAGTAGCTGCAATTGTGACGCAGTTACAAGATATCCATGGAATTCTTTCGTTATTGCTGTTTTCTTCGACCACATGGTAGCCTAACACCACATTTAGTGGGAAATCTGCCTAACCATCGGTTTGCCAAAAAAATTAGGAACCGGGTAGTATCGCGTCGGGCGGGTACCGGGATAACCTGTGCAAACACTAAATTGAAGTAAAAGATTAGAAATCTTTAGCCTTGTATTAGGTTTATTAGTTAGGAATGAAGGCAATGTTTTGCTGATAAATACTCATAATTCTTCCCTGCACGAATGAAACAAATCTGCTCTGACTTATGAGTGAAGTGGGGGGGGGGGGATGTAACCCTCCCCATTCCATTCTGTGTTAGACTTTGTAATTTATTAAAAGTAGTGTATTAGCCCTTAGATTGTTTGTGAACATAAAAAGAGGTTAAGAAATACTCCTTCTTTCCCATATTAATATGTCTGTATGTGCTATGTCTCATGCTTGGAGTGATTGATGGTAAGCAATGGGACCAATGGTGATTTCAATTAAAGCAGGGCCAAGACCTGATCTTTTGAAATGCTTCACTTTATCAAGGAATGTAATGGAAGTGCTGACAAGTTTCCTTAGCTACATCGATTGTTCGTATAATCCTGTACAAAGCTCTGTTGATTTAAGTTGTTCATATGCTCCCTTTTACTGTAGTGTCATATGCTCAGTTTGTCCTCAAAAGGGCCAAAAGATTATCTCCAGAGGGTCTGACTGGGTATAATTATTATTTCTGGTTTGCATTCAGTCAAGGCAGCAAAAACCTTAGGTTGGGGGCTGCGGTGACCTGAAGGTACCACACTTCATTTGATATAGTCTTGCAATTTGCACTCTTCAGTATTAATTGCCAAAGAGAGTGTTAAGAATCTAAGTTACCTAAGTTGAGTTAAGGCAATCTACATGCTAAGACAATGCAAATGAAACGTTTCTTTTGCCATCTGCTGAATGACCGTATTCTTGATGGATGTTACAAAAGTTTGTTCAACAGATACATACTGTAGCTTACCCTCCTGATATGTGCCCTGCTGCTTCTGGAGGCTAGCAGTTAGAAATCTAATATCAATATATATGTCATCTGGTTTTGAAATGACGATAAGAAAGCCGTAACCAGTTACAACTTATTTCAATGCGGAAACAGTCTAGAAAAAGACCCCATGTAATGGGAGTAGAAAATTACTGCTCAGGAAATTCATGCATATCGTCTCAATTATGTTAAGCTAAATTGCCATTAAAGTGGTTCACAAATATTTTGTATGCATCTCTATTTTCTCATGTTTCCAGCCTGTCTCTGGAATAACCGTCACTGACGATTTAATCGAAGCTTACAATGCCATGAAAAAGGGGAAGAAGACATACTACATCAAATATGCCATCGAAAAAGAAGCTCTCATAATCAAGGAAACTAAAACCCATGATGAAGAGTTTGACATGAAAACTGATATACCAGGAATCTTTGACACGGAAGAGTGCTGCTACGTGGTCATTGATTTGACATGGGGGAACAAGCAGAAATTGGTCTTTGTTTCATGGTAAGAAGTGCAGGCAACAGGATTTGCATTTCCTCGCATGTAATTATCTGGTTTGTGCTCAGAGATCATGGGAACTAAAATTCAAGGGAAATTGTTTTCGTTATACAATTGTCAGATTAAACCTCAGGTATATGATCTGGACCATACCACAACCACCTAACCAATATTCTATTCTATGCAAAATCCGAGTCTATAAAATTTCTATCTGGCATTAAGAAGACCGTTTTCAATATCGGTATCGGGCGATATTTGCAATATTGGCAGCATATTGGTATCGGTAAAATTTTGCCTAATTGCAGATAACAGCAAACCGATATTGAACTTTTTTTTCACAGCAGAGCTACCTACTTCTTTGTAGCCTGCAACTGTCATTTTTAATTTATTATAACTTTTACATTGTGATCGACAGTTCGTAACCTAATTAAGATGCAATTTTGCAAGCATACGTTAACGCTGTAGCTACTTGTAAGTCTTTACGATGTTAAGGCTCACATTTACTGCGTCCATTTTATTATCGTGTGCAGCGCTGCAGTGAAAAAGATTCCGGTTGGATTTCAATTACCATTCTCTTTTTCAAAACCAGGAATAAAGTCATTCTTTTCAACTTAGGACAAAAGGAAAACAAAACACCATATTTTGTTGTTTACTTGAAGATTTATTTGTGAATGTATGCATGACTAAAAGTACGATTTTGCCTTATTTTGTCTGTTAAAAAATATCGGTATCGGACCGATATTGGGATGATAATATCGGATTTCGGCCAAAACCGATATTGGTGATATCGGCGCAACACTACTCTTAGCTTATAATGTGCGAAAGGAATGCACTGTTGTCATAGTATTGAGTTTGAGCTAGGGTTGGGCGATATTTGCTTTTTACCGTCACAATAAATAGTTAAAAAATTATCGCGATATTTCGATAATTTTTCCTCTAACAGAATTAGCGTAAATGTTGAGCTTTGAGTGGACGGAGAAAGAGAGATATATGGAGGGGACATTCAAAGAGAATATCTGAGTTTGTTATGAACTGTTCCCATGTAAATAAATAAATAACCATGGAATGTTTTTTGGGGGGGGGGGAATTTATTGTATCATTTGCGTCAACAAATTTGTAATATTGACATTCCCGACTCTGGAAAAAAAGCAACTTTCTTAAATACATGTACTGATTCCAGTGCAGTCCCAGTCGTCTGACATTAGATTTAAATAACACAAATAATTATTTCTTCAATGCTTCTGGACTACAACTCAACAAAAAATAATTGACACTTAAACGTTGACAATATAGGCCTAGGTAGGCTAGCTTGTGTCACTTTTTATCACAAAAGGTACAGTAACAAAAAGAATTGCAAAATAGATAAGGTTACCAACTTTTCTATAATCTTTGTGTCCAGTGGTATGGATCAGCTCGGCCGACTTGATATTCCATGTATTTCTGTGTGTGTGTGTGAAGCAATGTTCAGGGCAAAAGGAATGGCTTTGATTGCTGTACGTAATTTTATTGCACCTCATAGGAATTTCATGAGAGTTGTGACGTGTATCTCAGATATTGGGCAGGGGCAATGCACAAGTGCAGATTTGTCAGAAGTGAATTCATCTTGCAAACTTATCACCTTTCATTTGGGTACAATGTTACAAATTGTCATGTCATAACTTTTCTTTTTCAGGGCTCCAGACAATGCTAGAGTTAAGGCCAAAATGTTGCACTCGAGCAGTGACGAACTCTTGAGAGCGAAACTGGTAGGCCTCGCTGCAAAGGTACAAGCAAATGATGCAAGTGAAGTCACCTATGAAGCTATCGTAGAGCAAGCCCAGCAGAATATGACGTCAAAGTAATAGCTAAAAATTAAGTCATTTTGTCAGTTCCTTTCAGGATATACGTACTACTTAAAAATATCACAAATAAGCTTGCTATGTATGTGAAGAGGTGTTTTAGTACTTCTTGGCTCAGGAACCAAACAGGATGTTCTTTTGCCTCAAAAGTTGGATAGTGTTTGAAACATTGCATACAGGCTTTGATTTGCTTCAGTTCAATCCCCCTTATTGTACAGTAGACTTTATTTCAGGATTAATTTATCCTAACTGGCAAGTTCACCATATGATTAATGAAAGTAGCTTGTCAAACACACTGATTAACAATTTT
>KN889951.1:2002-24454 GCA_000934455.1 Apostichopus parvimensis
ACGAAGCTACACTACTGTACGAAGCTACACTTGAAAACAAAGAAAAGACCGGCCCATTTCAACATTTGTTTGTGCAGTACATCCAACTTTCGTACGAAATAGCAAGAAATGACATAGGCCCACATTAGTATCAATATTAGTATTATTCTCCAAATGTTGACTGACTTAAATCCCGTTTTAAAACTTATTTGTTTACGTGTCTTTAATTAATTTGGCAGTTGTATTGTGTTGTTGGAAAGCGTTTTGAGCATTGGGGGGGGGGGGCGCCATAAAAATATCTTCAATGTTTGTATGCGTGTATGTATGTGTGCATATGTATCATATTCGTTAGTACGAACTAACACAAAATTGATAAATACACTGATAAACATGCTTAGTTGGTGTTTTGGCGTTATACGATCAAACGTATATATATGTTCATACGAAATAGAAGAAAATGAATCATATTGGCAGATTCCGTACGAACCCGCGATTCAAACATAGAAAGGAATTACTTGTACATTCGTTTAAGCGGTATAGTTCTATTTTCGTACAAAAAATCACCAGAAATAACGCATTTAGTGTGCGTTCATAAGAACTTACACAAACACAACGATAAACATGCTTTTTTATCATCTTTTTCTATGTAAAGTAGTACGTTATGTTCGTAGGAAATAGTACAAAACGATTCACTTTGTCCGTACGAAACCGATGTTAATTTGTTGTTTTATTCTCAAATATGGGTCCAAATTAGGCTACTTAGCAACTGCTTTTCCTACGAGCTACACACAATCATTGAAACCCGTAAGTAAGCGACTCCACTTTCTGGCGGGTATGAACTACCGTAATATTTCTCGGTCATTAGCGAGCTACAGCGAAGGAACGTTGGTTGTCAAAATCGCAAATTTCAATTCTGTCAATGGAGTCGCGTAAACAGCTCCCTCGACTACTGTAGATTGAGCGTTTTGTGCCTTATCAGAGGGGAAAGGTTGGTCTTTAACGTCAACAGTACTCTAAAAATAAAGAAGCTACCCTTTTGCATCACTTTAACTTTGAAAGTTACACACACACATATATGACTCGTTTGTATTCATATTCTGATGTGGTGTAAGTGTAACTTAGTACGCACATACTGAACTACAGTAGTTTGTAATAATTGTAACAATGACGTGCGACCACTAATGAACTTGGTTCCAGTAAGGTACAGTACATTATATAGCCCTTGATCCATTGATTTGCTCAGTCACATGTTAGAATATGTAGCGTAGCAACAATAGATAACCTTTCCCATACCCAACTTGGGCCCTAGCTATGCCTACAACAAAGTTACAACGTTATTACTGGTTAGGCCTAGCCTAAGCTTGGTCTAGGCTAACTACAGTATCAGTAGGCCTAAACAAATTGGACTGCCATTACGGAAACTTAGACTAAGGCCACAGCCTAGCCAAATTGGAGCTTTAGTTTGGTTTAGATACCCAAGGCTCAGCAAGCCTTACAGTAATCTATGTGAGACCCTATTCGTGTTAGATCGTGGATGAACTCCGGCTTATTTCAAGCCTTCGCTTTTCGATCAGTGTTCAGAGGATAACGAAGTAGGGGTGTTAATTCGCTCACATTCCTGCTCCCAGGACCGCCATTTAGCGACCCCATCCGATGGACGAGATTGTATGCCCCCGCATCTGACCATTTCTCAAATACTGAGGTAGGCAAAGGCACCCCATTCGACATCGCTGCAGTACAGCCATGACGAACAAAGTTATTTCGAAACCAAGTGAAGAACAGAAGCAAACCCCTTTTCCCAAGTTCACAAAACAGAAATAACAAATTCACGGAAGACTCTGCACATCACCACTGCACTATGCCATGTGTACAGCTTATGCAAAACCTAAGTTACAGGTTAAAATAGAGTAAGTCTAGTCTAGATGGAAGAGTTTTGCATAGCCTAGATGTCAGCAGAGGATGTGTGTACTGTAGCTTGGGGACTAATTCATAGATAGGCCTACAGATATTGTTGTGTATGCCTACTGTCAGGAGTTTTATGGCAAGGAATTCTTCATTCCATGAGTAACCTACGGTATGCCTCTATAGGCCTAGTAATAAATCTGATTTGGGTCTTGTGGTTCCCATGTTGCTCACACTAGTAACTTTTTCTTTCTTTAGATAATAAAAGTGAGTAAACTAACATAAATGGGTAAGAAACCATTCATGAAGACTGCTTTGAAAATAGATCAGCAGGCCATTGAAACTGAGAAAACATAATTTATGAAATTCTAAACATTTGCAAGCATACAGGTGTATGTTCAAAGCAAAGTTGCCTATTTACGTCGCATTTACTGACCCTCCAAGTTTGGCTACAACATACTGTCATGTGCATTGCAAATTATACTTTCAGTTTAACAAATTCTTTCATCTTCAATGTTTCATATCACAGAGTATTCGTCAAGACGGAAGAGTTAGACATATGGAGGAAGACAAGGACACCTCTGAGGACACAAGTCCAGAGAAAAAGATTAGATTGACAGAAGAAGAAGATGACTCTGATTCAATCAGGTATTAGCATATTGTATGCAGATGTGGCAAGAGGTGTGATGTGGGGGGGGTGGGGGGAGAGCTACAGCTCCAGGGTCATGTAGGGGCCCTGGGGATAATATGGGATGAAGAATTTTCATAATATACTTTAATGAAATATGAAGAGTGCAAAAAGGGGACCTGTGACATAATTGACGATTTCGAGGATGGATTAATGTGATTGACTTGACTCTTAAACGTGTCATCTTGAAGGGTGTGAAGGGCATTATTTAAGGAGCAGCTGTTGCATTTCATGACATGACATAACATCCCTTGCCATGCAAAACTTTGGGTAATGTTACTGTAAGTATCATCACAACACATGTAAAGCTGTTAAATCTCTCAAGAAGAACTGCAGCACTTGACCACAGGTCTATAAATCTTTCATAGCAAGTTTATCCCACCCTAGGTCTTTTTCTTCCTATAACATGCAACAGATATTAGTTTTGTTAAGTCCTATTAAATAGTTTATTTTAATGTTAGATTTTATGTAGGGTGGGGAGAGGGGAGGGGGCCATGAAGGGTACGTGGAAGCTTTTAGTCCATCAGAGGTGCCTGACGTGCAGCTTGTTTCAAGGTCTCAGCACCACCGGTGTGATCAATGAACTGTTACTGTGGGAGTTTGTGACCCAGTCTGCCTTTGAAGGTACTACAGCTCCTACAAGGGCAATGCATTTATATAGTACTACTTATTGAATCTGGTGAAAAGTTTGGAAATATCATAGTGCAGCCAACTCCTTAATTTATACTAAACACTGCAATGAGAAGATCAGATGATTTTTAGAGAGTTTATTTCTCTGACTTAATCTATAGTGTGTGATTATCTCTGCACCTAATTTTTTTAGTGTGGTAGTCGGCACTCCTCACTCCCAGAATGTAGTCACCCAGATGATGGACATTGCCGAACCCCTGAATACGTTACGGACGTTGCTATCTCACCGGCTGGACTGTTACCTCAACGACCATGAAATCCATCTGCAGGACTCTACAGTGGTAAGAACTAATACTGGCTAAAGACTCTTCCCGAGATGTTAGCTTTCAAAAACAAAGAAACATTGATAGCTGCCCCAGAAGATAAGATACAGATAACCCCTTTTGAGTATGATGATAATAAAGGAGTGATGTTGGCAATTCTATTGTAGCTATTATGCCTGTAGTCAGTTTAGCCCAAAGTATATCAGAATAGCTAAGAATAATTTATTCAACATGGTGTAGCAAAAATGAGATGCACGCATGACTACGTCGCTATAAAATCTAAAACATTCTTTGTACAAGTGACATTGAGAGTGATTAAACAAAAAAGTGACTTTCTCTCTTGACATTCCGATTTGTTATCTAGAAATTTGCACATTTTATCGCATTTTTTTAAAATCTTTTTTAAATTTTATTATCACAAAGTTTTGATATATTCAATATGTGATTTTAACTTCCATTCAATGTCCCTTCCTGGCCACCGTAAGATTGAGGTAAACTATATTTATATATTAAATACTAAACTCAAGTCATGCAGGTATATTATTATATATGTACTGAAATGTAATAAATCTGTGTCATATACAGGTATGTCTTTTCAAGTAAAAAATAATGTGCCAAAAAACAAGAGACACTTTGTGTCGTGTCAGACTTTCAATTCCTAACAGACCGTTTGTGATTGCACATTTCACAGCTGGATCCAGAGAAGAGCCTTTTGGAACAAGGAGTCAAGACAGAAGGAATTGTTCAGTTTAGTGCTCAAGTCATATCCAACCATGGTAAATATATAAAGACATTCTACTTGTAGTTGGTTCTCTAGCAATTATATGCAAACTATGGGAGGGCGGGAGCGACTGATGACTTGATTCCTTTTATATGCATGCACTACCTGCTTGTATTGAAACGATCATCAAACTCTTTATAGATATTAACGTCTTTCTTTTATCATTGAAATAAAATATAACTTGATTTTCTTAATTATAAGTTACTGCAAAAAACTCACAAACAACATATACCGCACAAGAACATTGATGCTAAAGTTAACATCCAGCAAGCATGTATTCTGAGCATCCCTGCTGATAGCAGGGGTCTGGTCCATCCCAGTGGCCCAGACCTAATGGTGGGTTGTGGACCCCGAAATCTTGCCTTAAAGAAATCTTTTTTTTAAAGAGGACACAAGTCCAGAGAAAAAGATTTTGATTTTCATTGCTATAGGGTACTGTTTTGATACTGTAGAACAATGAACCCTTTGTTTGTATCTTGACTAGTCAAGTTTCGTGTCAAATTATGTAAAGTAATTAGTCAAAAAAAATTAATATGAAAAGGTCTCTGGCTAACAACTTCTTTTTTCTCAATTAAGAAAAATTATTACCAGCTAAATCGGACCCCAATCTGCTCGGTAGGGGTGCTAGGGGCCACGACTTTTTCACAGCAATTATTTGTCACGGGTGGGCATGCTGCTTTCCAACACCTGTGAACATAATTCAAGACCTACAAAGTTTATAGCAGATAAAACAGATTATGAAATATTAAACTGTTCTTGATACCAAAATCTGTTATACATCTTCATTGTCGTTTAACGCAGCATGTCTGTAGATCATACGTAAGAAATTATCCCCTAGTTTGTAAGAATTCTTTCATCAGTCCACGAAATAGTAATGAAATGTGTTTTATGAAGGTGTGACTGGGAACGTTTGCTTATATTGGATTAAAATCTTGAGAGATGGGTCCTTGGGGACTTACAAAGTCAGATTTTATTATAAATATATATATATGACCTTTGAACCTGCAGGTGTGAAACCTGTCATCAACATCCTGGACATTGTCAAACCAATCATTGAGACGGTAGAAATACCAGTTTCTGAGAGTCAAGGTAAGAACGTACCACCCCTCATAACGCCCACTCGATTCCATATCATGACTGAATTTATATATCTATATTAGTTATATATATGCAATATATCTCACTTTGTAACAGCATTACTAAGATATTGGTTTGTTCCATGAAGCAAAATTCAATCGAGTCCAAAAAGGGTGTAACTTTCGGTTGCCAGACGGCCCAGATATTTCCATGAACAGTAACCCGGATTCCACGTTTCGTCCCTGGATGAAAAGTATTTCAGTTTTACATGTTTGGCCTCCCTTTCCTAGAGTGGACAAACTTGATCCAAAAGCAGTGATTTTTTTTACCACTGCTCATCCTAACAAAATACAGATCCTCAAAGTGTCACCCTTCCCTTTAAACATCCTCACAAAATACAGATCCTCAAAGTGTCACCCCTTCCCTTAAAACATCCTCACAAAATACAGATCCTCAAATCTAAAAAATCTTTTTGTATGGCGACAGAGCCTTTACATCCGTAGCGCCAAAAGTTTGGAATACTTTGCTTCTCTATATTCGAAACATACCTTCATTGACTACCTTCAAATCTAAACTCAAAACTTATTAATTTAATTAATTAAAGTTAAGGTCATCTTTGTATTTGTGTTGATTTGTTCATATTTTCTTGGTACAGCACTTAGGAACATTGTATTTTGCACTTTATAAATTGTCGTATTATTATTATTAGTACTATTATTGTTGTTGTTATTGTTATTATTATAATTATTATTGTTGTTTTTATTATTATTAATATAATTATTATTGTTGTTATTATTATTATTATCATCTGGATTCCTCCACTGCCTCAGTAATGAATAGTACAGGACATTGACGACCACATGTCCGCCTTCCTTCAATGTGAAACGGATCGCTAACGTCATCTCCATCTCTTCTTTAGTACAGTCTCCGAGGATAAGATGTCAGAGGGGAAGAAGCTGATGTTGAAAGAAGATGAAGAGGTGACTCAGCTGATCGTCTGCAACAATTACCGAGAGGAACAGGAAAAGAAAAATATTCCGCTCGGTTAGTTTTACAATTCCATTCTGCGCTTATCCTCGACTTTGGCCTTTTTTTGGGAGTGAAACATAGGGGTTGGTTATTTTGCCGAGTTTGCTTCAGGGTTGATAAAGTTGCATCAACAGCCCTGTTGAATGTATGCAAAGTAGCTTAGGCTAGGTACATCTGCTACTCTGAAAGTGGTAGATTTCTTATGTTAATTTCTAACACATGTTTTTGAAGATTTTTAACTATTTCTCCTGTCATTCACACAGCAAAACTATCAATATAATTTCTGGAAAATGAACAACAGAAAGTTGATGTGGCAAATTTTACACAAATTTGAAATGAGAAAAGACAATTTTGATCCAGAACAGGATTGGAACCAAACCAATGATGTCAGGAGTACAATTCTTCTGTTCTACCAACACCTATCCAGTCATTAAGTAGTGACAATCCCTATGTGACCATGTCATTGCTGGAGGGGATGAGGGGGGGGGGGGGGCAGGCAGCCAAATTGCCTTGCATATTGTGTTACCCTGAATCACACCCCTAATTTAAATTGATACACCCTACATAGCAGCGGGTGAAGATTCCTAGAGCAATTCGGCATTTCTTTAGCCTTTTAGCCTGAGCTCACTGGTTCGTATCCCATTCCGTCTCAACATGTTTTCGTAACACAATATTAACATAATCTTGTTGACAACCCTGTTAAGCAACCAGCCCACTGGGATACATTTCACATTACTGACATCGGGACATTTGCAATATAATTTTCTTCGCACGTCTGCTCTTGTACCAGATCCCCTTGAGTGGACCGTCAACCATACCATCAACTGGTTAAATTGGGCGGCGACCGAGTTTGGCATTAGCGCCTCTAAGGATGTTATAAATGCCTTCCGTATCACCGGTAGGGAGCTCTGCCAATTCACCAAAGAGGACTTCATGAAGAAGATGCCAAAACAGCAGGGAGATTTATTCTGGACCCATCTACAAGTCTTAAATAAAGGTGAGATACTTCTATTAAAAATGTATAAAAAGATCAATTTTGTGGTAGGGTTTTTGTACAAAGAATCTTCAAATTTTTCAATACTTTGTGTCTTGAAAATCATATATATTTTAGGTGTTGCTATGCTAATGTCCAACACTTAATTATTCTCACCTTATTCAAAGATAGTAAACCTACATGTATGGTAATGAGAGTATGTTAATCTATCTAGGGTTTGAATATTCATAAATCAGAAAATATGAAAGAGCCAATTGGGACAATTTTTCTAAATCTTATACCACTCTATACTATCCTCGTATGTAGTGCTTGAAAGAACTCGTACTGACAGTAAGAACATTTCCTAGCCTTTATCATGATAGACACAAGATATTTCATCCAGGAGTTTCATACAGTGTTAGCTCAGTTGTTAACGCCTGTGCCTTCCAATCATAAGATCCCAAGTTCGAGTCACTCCAAGATTAATGTATGTCGTCCAGTTACAGAGTTGTTGACAATTCATAATCATGGATGTTAAATATGAATCTAAGAGACTGACCTCGGTCAGCTTGCGGCTTTGTTAAGCCAATGAGGCTTCTTCGCGAGTTCCTGCTTGCAGGAGGATCTAAAATACATACAGCTCATACTGTCAATATGAGTGCTCTGAAGTAGAGAAAAAGTTGTCCCAACTAGGTGACATGAAATCAAGCCCTGAGGCAAAACAGGCTAATTTCCTTTTGTTATTGGCAATGATGAGAATTCAGTAATCTATGTGCAGGCAAACATGAATATTCATCTATAGCTATATAGTTTACATATTCATATGTATACATATTCATGTATAATATATTTGTATAGCTATTAGAGGTTGCATATTAATACAGCTACCTGGAATGCCTATCTGTTAGAAGAAAACCTGTTGTGATCAAGCTGTTTGTTACCCTTTGTTTCATTATCTAAATCTTTCTCTACCTCTGCAGGTAGAGAGCCTGAAATCACCATCTCTGCCCCTTCAGCACCTGTTGGTAAGTTTCTCGCTGGAGTTCATTACTTACAGTCCTTCACCAGGAAATTACCAAAAATTGCGTTCAAAACAGATCGATCGACTTGATTTTCAATCCAAGAATTGGTATATTGCCAGTCACAAACCCTACTTAAGTTTTTCATCTCAATTATGTGTAGTGTCCATGGTAACCCACATGATAAGGAAAAATAGGCAAGAGGATAAACCTCTTTTTCTAGGTCCGGAAAATGAGAAAAGAAAACCACATTTTGAACTCTACTTATATGTTATACTTATACGAACAAGCTTTTTAAGAAGGAATTGAAATTAAACAGCATAAATGGAATCGGTCGTGAAAAGTTATGGCTCTCTCCATAAAATCGGTTTCACATGTATGATGTTACCACAGATTCTGCTAGACTTAGGGTGCATCTGTATTGATAATGTCGTTAGCGTGGTAGTGTACACTCACTACAACATGGTACCTTACAGGGACGTCCAGAACCAGGTTTGTCTCAGGGGACAATTCTGTCATCTGGCTACGTTTTGGAATTCTTGACTTTTTGGTAAAATGAGAGTATGTTATTCTTCACCCCATACTGCCTGCAACGTTAACACAGGTTCCAGGACTGAATCCCTCAGAGACCCTCACCATACCCTCCTCCTCTCCCCTCATCAGGGTCTGGAACAATGTAATTATTAATTGTCGTCATTAATTTCTTCCCCTCTTCAGCTCCTCTCGTATTGAATGCTGGCCCAGCGGCCTTCCAGAACAGGCCTCGACTACCCAAGTCTCCCCGGACCCCAAAGTTGAACTCTACATCTGAAGACAGAATCCTTCCAGGCAACCGCACCGGTGAGTTTAACCGGTGTTTTAATAAGTTCCAGGAGGTATCAAAAAGAGACGTTGAACTAATGTGGTTGTACAGTGATATGTTGCCAGTTACATACATATCACACATTTGTGCGAATTATATGGTGTTGAATTTTGTACATGTGACGGTAATTTGGAAGAAAAGTAAAGTGGATTAAAATGATAAATGAAACTGGAACCAAAGTAACATTCCCACCCCCCTCCCCCACCCTCGAGGACCGATACTATCGGAGTAATATTATTTCTATCAGACCTTCACAGTTTGATCAAAGTCTGAATACACAGAGCTTTCCGGCTAAACAAACATTCAAAAGTGTCAGGTTCCCCAGGATGTATCAACAAGAAGATTGTAACAGGAAAGTAAAGGTTTAAAACGAAAACGATTGCCATTTTGACATCACAGACAACCCACTGAGATCCACTCCAGGAAAGAATAGATGCGTTTGCCAGCCAGAATAGGTTTTGATTCGATCAACCAAATCTCAAATTACGGAAAACATATTGAGCTAACAAGTGTGGAATAGTTTTCTTTTCCATATAAGTGTCCCATTGTCCGCCACCGTAATATTCCCCTTAACGACACAAACTTGTCTTTTACAGGCAATAACGGTCAGATTCAGCTCTGGCAATTCCTCTTGGAGTTACTGACCGACTGGGAGTGTCTGGAGGTCATCCAGTGGGTCGGAGAGGAGGGCGAATTCAAACTGATGAACGCAGAGTTGGTCGCACAGAAATGGGGAGCACGGAAAAACAAGCACTCCATGAACTACGAAAAGCTCAGCAGAGCACTCAGGTGGGGTTTGAAGGAGAGAGTAACCCTGAACAGAGTAAATCTATATACACACATTTGTTATATGTTGGGGGAGTACTTCCTTTTTTTCTTTTTTTTTGTCATGTCATGGGGAATCATAGAGAAATTCTCATTTGCAGTTTAGATATTGTTTGGACTTTGATACTGCAAATTCAAAGGTGATGCTTCTTATCAATTTGGTCTGATGACATTAAACTTTCAAAATTTCTGTTGGTCCTTGTTCCGTGTGACTGACAGTGCGGAATAAACGTCCTCGTGGATCCTAAGGAACCATCATGCATCCCCAAACCCCCCTCATTCTTTAGTAAATGTTTCCTAATTGACCAATTGCTTGTTCCAAATATTCATAAAGGGAGGGGGGAGGATGTGGCATGGCATCCCCCGACTGGTACCTGGGGTGGACCGCCCGCCTCCCGCTTAGTATGCCACTGTTGCCAACTTCAGTTGCGAAGAAGAGAAAAGTTCTCTCTTTATTGCTAACCACAGAACTCAATTTCTGTATATAATTTTCCAAGTTGATGAATATGCATGACAGTTTGTTTTCTATAAATCTCTAGTATTGGGACAAACTTTTCTCAGCTACTGTATCACAAATGTTGTTACTTTTCTGGAAATTCTGGTGACATCACAAATGTTGTTACTTGTCTTGACATCACAAATGTTGTTACTTGTCTGGTGACATCACAAATGTTGTTACTTGTCTGGTGACATCACAAATGTTTTTACTTTTCTGGAAATTCTGGTGACATCACAAATGTTGTTACTTGTCTGGTGACATCACAAATGTTGTTACTTTTCTGGTGACATCACAAATGTTGTTACTTGTCTTGTGACATCACAAATGTTGTTACTTGTCTGGTGACATCACAAATGTTGTTACTTTTCTTGTGACATCACAAATGTTGTTACTTGTCTGGTGACATCACAAATGTTGTTACTTTTCTTGTAACATCACAAATGTTGTTACTTTTCTGGTGATTGAAACAAGTTTCTCTGTTGATTCTCTGTTTCTCTGCAGATACTACTACGACGGCGATATGATCGCAAAAGTTCACGGAAAGAGATTCGTTTACAAGTTTGTGTGCAACTTGAAGGAACTCATCGGCTACGATGCTTCGGAATTGAAGAAATTAGTGAATGAGGCTGCGGAAGAGCACAATTGCAGAGAAATGGATAAATCGGACAATTTTCAGATCTCTGGGAACATAATCCACGTGGCTGGGTTCACGTAGGACCTGTGGGTATCGCAAGGAGGTTTGCGGAGGTGATGGCAAGATGGGCCAAGAGAGGGAAAATACATCGGAGTAATCGGAGAAAATACTTAGATCGGAGCTTTCTCTGGTCTCCATGGAAGAAGGGCTCTGTGACCTGGCACAAAGTGCGTCAGAATGATCCTTGTGACAGGGCGGTGACAGACGCGGGCCGCCGTGACCTGTGACAGACACCAGGTACTGGCTAGAATGACCAGTGACTTACAAAATGATTTCCATGACATGTTTACAGTTACACAGAGTACTGATATGAATTTGGACTAACCGAGAGTAACAGCAGGACCTGTGACAGGCACATTCAGGGATGGAATGACATGTAATTTACAAGATGTTCATGACATGTTTACAGTTACACAGAGTATGGATATGAATTTGGACTGAAATAAGATTGTTAGCAGGTCATCATAGGTGAGGATGAGGAACGTCTTGTTTGAATGATATTAATAACAAGGACAGCTGGGGAACTTCACCTGAAACTATGTACATATCTTGGTGCTAACTTTTGAAAGACAACAGACAAAGTTTTCAATGTTTTTTAGTTTTAATATTGTTTTAGATGTGTGGTAAATGTGCCTTTCTCTTTATGTCTTGTATCAGTATTTGCTGTGACTGGCTTACCTAAGGACATGTTCTGGTTACCACAGTAACGCTTAAGTTTATGGCTATGCCAGAATTGAAAATGCACTTGAACACACAGGAACAAACTTAAAACTTATGTAGTATTCACCAAGAAAGCCCATTTCCTATGGATATTTGCAGTATGGTCCACAGGGTTTGTATTTGGAGGGGCCAAATTCTAGAATTGCCCTCGACCAATTTAGGCATTTTGGCCAGGGCCCAAGGAAGGTTTTTTTTCTTTCATAAAGAGGGTTGTGACACTGGGGTGGTTGATGGCGATTTTCAAGAAGGCGGGGGGGGGTGCTCCCCCAGGAAAGAAATAGACATTATACTGTGCATTCTGACGCATATTCAGAGCATTGATGTACGTAAAACATGACCCATCTTCCCCGACTGACTGTGGAGGTGTGAGGGAGTCCATTCCCCCTCCCCAATGCACACCGTACTGGATATTTGCGAGGGACAATGTAGGCATATGGATGGCCTGCATGTTGTGATCATAAATATTAATATTTGCAAAGGTCTATTGCAGGGAGATCAATCTATCTACCCAAAGGGTCTAGGGTTTACCGAAAAGGCATTTAAGCATTTCATTCCTGTTTTTCTTGGAGATTTCATCTATCCATTACAACCTGCCGTTCATGTTTCGGATTTGTAATCTTTTGTCCTTCTACTGATTATGACCATGAAATTCTGATAGGAGAGGATAATCGTCTTTATTCCATATCAATGAATTCATTACTTCATTAATTCTGATGCAGGGGTATGGGAAAGGGGGGGGGGGAGTTGATAGAACGAATTTCCTTTTCACTGTCTCCTTTGAAAGTGTACAATTGATAACAATGGTGTTCATACATTAAATGCATGTACAATGTAAATATACTTTTATCACATCTGCATGAGTTTGTGTTCCTTGGATTTTGTTTTTCTCTGCAAATGTTTTACACAATCCCAGGGCTTGTTCCAAGTCCCACACATAATAAATGTTGACTCTGATCATGTCGGGGCATTGAATGTGGGAGGGGTGGGGAGGGGAGAGAATGGTTGGAAACTTGGCTGTAGGGTGCGACTCATCATCCTCTCCTTTCCAAAAACATAATAACGTAAAACAGTAAACAATGTCTCTTTCAAGCAGTAATAATTATTAAAGGTACTGAAAGTGTACAAATAATGATGATAATGTCCATACATTATATATATAGATATATGTACAATATATAAATAGACTGTTTTCACACAGATCTGGAAATTGTTAATAAGGTACACATCCAAAATAGAATAATAATTAAATCGCTGGGTATCACAGACAATGTGTTGCTTTTCTCAGTTAGCACTAGTCAAGAATATATGGAGCAAAATTACTTTACATCGAAGAAAAACCTGCTCTTACAAATTCCTAGTGAGACTGTTAAAATAGAATATTTGGTTGCCTTTTAAGAACAGTACAAAATGAGTATATGATAAATTCGACTACTGTGAAGTGGAGAAGTGTTACATATGAAGTATCATCAGTCATATGAAGTATCATCATTCATAAGAAGTATCATCACTCATGTGATGTATCATCACTCATGTGATGTATCATCACTCATAAGGTAAAGTTAAGTAGGATATTTACTTTTCAAGGTATTTTAGTGAAATGATCTGAATAACAAACTGTCTTTGCGGTAATACACCTATAAGGACATTCAATATGTTTCTTTTTGCTAATTAGTCAAAAACTTCCCTTCAACAAGCTAGTACTTTCAGCAAGGCTGGCTCAGGACTCAAATACTTTTCACAAAGCAACTGATTTCTAGCTGATTCTTACAGAAGTTGATGACCACAGATGGTATGAGACTAGTTTCACTGCATGATCATTTTGCATAATGTTGACAAATTGCCTCCTTTATGGATCTAAATAGGCCAAAACTGACCAATTCACCAAGTTTTGATCATCGTGTGCACAGAGCTTCAAAACTGGAAATTCTACATTAATCTAGCAAAAAACAAACTGACAAGATGGTCACAGATGTTTTTATCTCATGGTCAGTGGTGTTGGTCTAACCCCGACCTCTTGTGGTCTAATGTCTATTTCACAAGAACATCAGGCATGGATCCAGGGAGTGTGGGAGGGGAGTGATTTACATACCAACCCTCTTACAATACTACGGAAACAAGTCATCGGCACAACCTTGTATGTACCTGTATATCTTATTTTAGACCAGCGGTCCACAACCTTTATTGGCCATGACCGGCAAACATGTTTGTCATTCCGTCAGTCCATCGATCATCTCTCTCTTCCCTCCTCCCCACCCCCTCCTCAGAGTTTCATTGCAATGCCACTGGTATATGGCTGCTAATGTGAGTCATTTGATCTTGGCTTGAAAATGCAACAATGCAATCCTGAGATTGAGGTACACAGGGCCACTGTGTCCAACTTATTACCATGCCTCGATTTAAGATCAGTAATCATTTTTTATGCGCAACTTCCGAAACGATCCTTGACCTATCGTAAATCCTTTGCTGACTTCATAGCTTGTGGACCATGGTCGTAGACTTTCTTTACATGCTAAATACAAAAAAAAAAATCTTTTTCTTAGTGGGGTGGGGGGATGACCTTGATGGACCTCGGGCTACACTCCCTCTGTTTTAAAATCCTGGATCTGCACCTTAACATTGCGACTACAATCTAGTTGGACTAGATTATGTTTCAAACTTCTATATCCGGAGGGCCCTCCATCTTCATGTTGCTTGCAATCCGATTCCTCCGGCTAGATGACAGAACTTCAACTCACACATAGGTTTGTCGACCTTTAACCTCTGACACGTGGTCAATCATCCAAGGTCACTGGAATTTAAGAGTGATGCGAGAGCCTTTGCATATGCTGTTGGAGGAAACATTCATAGTATTTATCCACATGATCCTAAGAAAACATGAAGAAACAATCAGTGTTTATCGACATGATCCTAAGAAAAAATGAAGAAATAGGGTTTATCGACATGATCCTAACAAACCAGAAAACATGGTAATTTTCACCATGCAACCCTTGAAATTCTGTTTATGCATGTGGCCAGATAGTTTTAATAAATATCACAATGGGCTCCATGTTTCTCTATTAAAACTGATTTCGCAAAAAATACTGAAGGAAATATGGCTTCTGTAACAAACCCAACCATCAACTTGTATATTAAATGACAAAGATCTTTGTGACGAACAATTCCTACACACAGCTAATAAAATTCATGCTTTGTTTGGGAGATATGCTATTTTAAAAAGTCATGCATGAGAGCTGTCGTTTTGTAAATCTGTGATGTCATAGTGTTTAATGTTATCAAGATTTATGATATTGTCACCACAGCAACCAACATTCCCAATTTTAGAAATTGTACACCAGAGCTGAACATTCAGCTGCCCACCGAAATTTCCTGGGCTGCAAGAAGTCTGTTTTACAAATTACAGTTAAATTGTCTGATGCCAAGTGTTTTTTTTTTGGTGAATTTATTACTTTATAAACTTTACAACAGTGTATCACACAAATGTATCAAACGACTGCACAAGTTTTAGAGACAAACTCGAGCTTACCTTTGGGGTTCTTGTAAAAGACACAGTTGTTAGCACAGGTGTCTGGATTACAATCCCAAGCGGTAACACCACATGGACATAGAGGGGGTAAGGCCACACCTTGCTGGTCCATCTTCTCCTTCATCTGTGCTCTTAGAGCTTGAATGTATCTGCGAAGAAAAGACAGAAACAAGACAATACTGCTGTTACTGTCTTCTATATTGTCCACAAATATGCTAGAAAAGACGAATAATGGTCACTTATAGTCAAACATCGAAAGAGCACTTTGCTTTCACTGTCAAAGAATTTAAAAAAATGCTTTTATCATCAGATGTAGGCACATCACTGAGATGATATTATCTGAGGAAGGACAAAAAATTTCAAAGAAATTTAGCGATTTTATCAGAGATGTATTAAACCAGTCACTTCATGGTCCACTCAAGTCAGTATACATGATTTTTCTGACTTGAGTCTGGTCATCAGATCAAGTCACACAGTCTCTTTCTGATTAGCTTAAGTTGCATATCAAACTGACGGTGAAGTTGGTTGCTATTTCGAGGTAATGCTATTAATGTGCCAGTAGGCGGAACCATTTCAAAATGGAATTAATTACTACTTTTGAACAGGCCTGTAGCCATGAATGTTGAGTTGGAGGGGAACCAACAATTTAAGGGAGGGCTCCAACAATTTCAGGAGTGGGACCAACAATTCAAGGAGAGGCACAACACTCATGTCCTGTAGTCTCCAGGGGAGGGAGGGGAGGGAGGGAGGGAAGGGGAGGGGGGTCCAGGCTAGCTATGGATCACCTCTGAAGCTTATTTTACAGGGGAAAAAAAATACTATTTGCTTGAAGGGTACAATGAGTGCAGGCTATCTGAAGACCAAAGCAACTATAAAGTTTTATTCGCCTTCAATTTTTTTTTTAAAAATTACACACATTGGTTGAACAAAAGTTTTATCCTACAGTTTGATGGTATGTGTGTACAGCTCATTCTAAGAACCAACCATGATTGGATAATCTCAAGTCACCTCTTTGTTTCTCTGTTTTTGGTTTCCTTCCTCTTCTGTCTCTCCATCTGAGCTTCCGCCTCTCTCTCGTCTTCTCTACGTATTCTCGTCAGCTCGGCTTCGGTGAGACCCGTCTCTGGATCTTTGGGCTCTGTGGCTTGCTCTGATTGCCTCTCGATAGCTAACCTCTCCTCTTCTTTGACTTTCTTCAACCTGAACGGGAAAGCACGGCGGAACGAAACGTCAGGGGGATATCGAGTACTACCGTCGCTTTTTTTTTTACGATGTTAATGAGTATATGTGACAATTTATAATAACTATATGGCAGTATATCCCAGCCTATCAGATAACATCGATGTTTGATCAAATAAGCTGTATTCACCCTTTCTGTTGATTGTAAACCTCTTACTACCTGGCGTGACTTAATCGTCTCCAGTGATATTTCTCGTACAACAAGAGCAAGTCTTTGATGGTTTTTTTAAGGGACGGAATATCTTCCTTTCTATTCAGACGAGATGGGGTACCACCAACCAGGTAAATTCACCGCTGACTGTAGGTTTTATATAGCTGCACATTGATACAAAACCTGGACACACTATCCCTTTGCTTACCTCTGGATACGTTTGCTGTGCTGCTTCTTACGTCTGTTCTCCTGGACGTTTTCTCGTTCCATGTCCATAAACAACCTCCGGTACATCAACACCTCTTCCCTGACCTGCCTCTTCTTCTCCTCGACGATTACGCCTGGCTTCACGTCCACCGCCTCTCTTACGCTTTTCCTCCTTCCGTCTTTCGATCCCGACCTCTCTTTCACTTTTCTGTCTCTGTCTCGCCTTAAATTATCCTCGTAGCCCGGATGAATGTCGTCGTCGGCTGTAACCACGGGATCAAAAGTGACCGTCTTTGACCTCTGACCTCGGGTCTGTGTCTGCGATGGAGCTGGTTCTGACATTTGTCCAGTGGTTGTAGTGTCTGAGGTCACAGGTTCATCGCAGAGAAGTTTGACACCATCGCTCACTGAGTATAGTGGTTGATCTCTTACTATGTCAGTGTATGGATTTTCCTTGCCATGCAAAAGCTCTCTTTCCATTGGAGGTATTGCTTCCTGCACGAGCATTCCTTCCTGTGAGAAGGGAGAAACAGAAAATTTTCTGCAAGAATACTTGATAATATAAAATGAAAATGAGAACATGAAACAAATATGTTGGAAAGTTAATGAAAATGTTTGGTCATATCTGCAGATATGGACCCAGAATCCTGAAGGATATACAATATTTTGGCTGAATGTTGCTTTAAAGGAGCTTAGTAGATATTGTTCTAGTTTGATATTATCAATGTTATGTGTACCTCTTAGTATAACTCACTAAACTGACTGAAACTTTGGAGTACTGCTTTAAAGGAGCGTATCATATGTTATGTTTTGATACTGTCAATGTTTTCTATACCTCTTAGTATAACTCACTGAACTGACTGAAACTTTGGGTACTGCTTTAAAGGAGCTTTTCATAGGTTCTGTTTGATACTGTCAATGTTGTGTATACCTCTTAGTTTAACCTAGTACTGCTTTAAAGGAGCATAGTATAAATACCTAACACAAAATCTGCTGAAAAAAATAGTAGTTCACCTGAAATTGCTGCATAGACAAATCATCCCTCGTAAAGGACTTGCCCCATCGTCCACCTGGTACGTTTTCCTAAAATAAAACAAATTAAAATAAATTAAAAAGGAAACAAGGAATACATACTATCATAGAAGTGGATGGGACTCCCACTTAGCAATTGGGTTTGAGGGTTTGATTATTAAATGTTAAGCTAAGAAGCCTAGAAATTACTGCCTCAATCAATTTAAAGAAAATGATTCAAAAGTTTAGGTTGATTTTGCAATGAAATCATTATTTGTCGCTTCTTCTTTCCTCAAATTAATGTTGAGAATCACCATGAAACATGGTGAAGTTGAATCATGTTCAATTTTTACGGCTTTCACATGAAACCAACAAGACTGTGATACAGTCGGTACCGTCTCATTCAAGTACTAAAGCAAATCCGTCCAAAGTCTCTGTGATTCAAAAACTCGCCCTGGTGGTAACACGAGGAGGCGATTATTGGATTTGGTCTCGAGTCTTTACTTAGTGGAATTAATCAAACCCCTAACAATATTACTACAGTATTAATTAAACTAATTATTTCATAAAACACATCACATATGGAATGGAGAAATTTCCCAGGAAGCTCTGACGTGCCTGTCGAGATTGAAAGCCTGCCAATTGCAATACCAACACTCTCTATTGGGTTAATTTTTAAAATTGTCTCAGATACGATTTCTTGAACGCGTTCTTTATAAATGGAGTGTGAGGAAAAGACGACCGAACACATCCAAGGGTCGATGGATGACTTAAATTCTAGGTAATATCTCCAGGGCAGCTATTAGGGAAATGTAATGTATTACCTTCTCTGCTTTGACGAGACGGATCGATATTATTCTCTTGTTATGGCTCTGTTAATTGTCAATTGAGACTGACTTTGTGATAACATAGAAAGCACTTTCCAGCATAAGAGACAGGCTTCATGTCTTACCTTTTCCGATACGAGTTTGCGGCTAGCCAGTTCACTCTTCGCCATCTTGATCATGTTTCCTATTCGTTGAGACAGGTGGTTCAACTGGTGAGGATCAAACACATTCTCTACCCCTTCCCGATCTCCTCCTCCTTCATATTGACTCTCGCCGTCCGAGCTTATCTGGATGTTCTGTTCACGGTAGATTTCCTGTCCCTTGGGTCTGCCGGTCGCTCCCATCTCCCCTCTGTGGCTACGGCTGAGGATCCTTTGCTGCAGGTCGACCTGAAGGTCGGCCAAAAGAAACAAAGACAAACAGGAGGAATGGAAAGGAAAGTCAATTTTAATCTTGGCAAATTGGGTCTTCATTCAGCTCAGCATTCGATTTTCATGTATTTCTCATTGTTACCCTCAACAGTTTTCTGCAAGTTAGATTATGATTCCTTCAACAGCCATTTTTATCCCCCCCCCCCCACCTCCCTCCATCCCACAATATTTAGTATCCTAAATTAATTACTCAAACTTTTCCTGGAGCTTTCCAACCCACCAAATGAGTGCAACTTGACACTTCTCTACAATAAATGATACTTTAAGAGATTAAGACATGAATCTGTAACATGACATAATTTGTTTCTTTATAGCCCGCTGCACATTAAAAGGTAACAACATAAACCACTAGGAGCGAGTGCAGCAGCCTTGGGGGTTTTCTTTCACTCTTCAAGATCCAGGAAATAATTTTATCCAGTACCGCATCACAAAATGTTTGGTAAAATGGACAAATTTCTCCAAAGATTTACGGCAGTCTTCTCAACAAGAAAATCATAGTATTTCATAAGAGACCAAATTCAGAGCCATCAAAATTTCTGCACAAAAATTTGAATGCAAACTGAATCCCTGATATTACTCACAGCCTGAGATGAAACTTGAAGTTGCCTCTCTCTTTTCTCATGATGGACTTCTCTTACTCTGTCCCTCACGTCTCTCTGAAACTGCTGCAATCTAGCTTCTTTTTCCTGGTGTCTTTGTCTCATCCTTTCTTCTTCAATCTGGGCACTCGTCTGTATAAAGACATTATCGATTCTGATTTTAGTGATTGAATGTTCTTGTTATAAAGCTACAGACTTTATAGTTCATACCATGACCGATGGTGTTGTTGCAATATTACAATAATTGGTGATATGTCTCGATATGAGTTTCTGCTCCCGATATTGATTGCCTAACCAGCCGAAAGTGATAAATCGCCATATCTAGTCTGACAACTACAAACACAAAACATCATAAAAATGATCAATCAAAGCAAATTTATTGCAATCATAACTTCTTTTGTAGTTGATGCAATATTTTACTGAAGTATTGTTCATTCAGTTCCGTATAAGTTGGTTGGAAAATTTACTGTAATTTATCAGAAACTGAAGTCAAGTACATGTTTCTTATTGACACTGATATTTGGCCTAATTCAAATATTGCATTCAGTGGGGGCCACTCATTATGATTTTCATTTTGCTAAGGTGAAAATGAGTATGGCTTGTTGGAATATATCCCTGTATATTGTTTGTGTGGAAGAACATAACTTACTGAAATTGTGCAGACGGGAAATAGACATAAAAATGTTTGATTAGGGGTACAAGTTTCCTGTGCAAGGCAAACTTACAGGGTAATTAAAGTCTCAGTCCAGTCAAAATATAAACATTTGCTTCACTTCACTTGTGTTGTTTTTCACGTCAATTAGGCCTAGGGCCTAGTTGGCCTCAAACTGTCTTGGTCATTGTTGATGACATAACTACAGTGTTTGAGAATTTTAATTAAGTATGAACATGGAATCTCTGAACATACATACACTACGACTTGTGGCTAGTATTAGTAGTAAGGCCACGTTATTTCATACTTCAAATGGCCCTAGCCATACTCTCGCGTTAGCATTCTCGTTGTTCCTAGCCTGGGCAAGGCCTAGCCTAGGTTAGGCCATTACTTAGTTTAGGCTGTTTGGCACTGAATCTTGGTCTTAGTCTCTTACAAATACTTCTGTGTCACCCAATTTCCAGGGATTGGCAACTTCTACCCAAGCACCGACGGGAACCACTGCGTGGTTTCTCCGTCCAAAATTCTTTCCAAGAGGTTCTGGTTTTCGTTTGCAATTTGCCGTCATTGTGGTTGTTTATATCGTTCGGCAGAAATTTGCTTGAAAAGACCGGGGATCATGTCCCATTCGTCGCTGCTTGGAATATTCTACTAATACGTAGGGGTGTTGCATATTTGTATACATTTAAAAACAGTTTTTGTTTTGTCTTTCTCAAATTATTTTGATTACAGCACTTAACCTACCTAAATTACATAATAAAATTATTTCATGTTATTTATGTCATTATTATTTAGTAATCTTTGCCGACCTTTAACCATTTTTAAACTAAATTTTAACCTATTTATTTAATGGTAGTTACCAAAATAAAGCGACCGTCGATGAATGGGTCATAGTCCAAGACCGGTGTGACCGTGTGGAACAGTGGTTCTCAAAGGGGTCCCTTGGGAGGTCTCAGGGGCGCTACTGTGTACACGGTAAGTAGGGGGAGTTGGCACTGATTTGGGGTCCCTGGCTATTATGACACATCACTGCAGCGAATGAGGGCGTGACAATAAGGCATCCAGGGGATCTGGGAACACAAAAAAAAAATGTGACCCAAAATTATCCAAAAATGATATTAGAAATTCAATAACTCCACCCTAGGTCAAATTTCTTTCGCGTTTGGATTATATTGAAGCAGAGACATCTCTTGTAACTTATAAGCCACCATTTTAGCCTGTCATTTTGGAGGTATTCCCTGAGCTGGTCACTGATTGCGAAGTCGAGGGGAGGAGGTAGGGGGTTGGGGGAGCATTGGGACAGTTGAAGATGGTAGAAGGGGGCGGTCGTCTAAAAAAAGTTTGAGAACCACTGGTGTAGAATCTCCACAGAGTATTAACCCCGGTGTAAGTTTGGCGAAGTCCTGGCGTGTCCTACGCAGAAATTGGCCTACTTCAATTTCTATGGTCCTATGACAGTCTAATGATAAATATACGGATGGATAAAACTGGAAACACGACACAATGTATGTAATAGTCTGTCCTCTCTATAGACTAAGACGCTTTCTATTCAGAAATTGTGTCGCTTTATGATTTGTCAAGCTTTACGGTACACTGAACCTCTTTGTCGAGATGGAAAACTGACAAAATGACAACGGGACAAAACCCGTGTAGCCAATTAGACAATATATAAAAGTGATATTGAGTTCGTAAAACGTGCATTATTTGATCATTATTGTAAATTGTACATTTGCTTTATTTTTTATTCCCTTTACATATGTTATTAAATTAGCATGACACTTGCTCTTTACCAAGGGCGTAGGAACCGGGGG
>KN889952.1:20179-42929 GCA_000934455.1 Apostichopus parvimensis
CCCTCCCCCAGGCCAGCCATCAGTCTTCAGCCCCCCCACTCAAAAGTACCTTCCTACTCCACTGCCTATAAGTAGATATTAGTGTTTCATGGCACATGTATACATTTGGCCATGGATACTCCTATTTACAGTCGAGTTAAGAAAATATATAGGCTGGTTAAGTACGTCCTGATAAGAATACCAAAGGGTGGAACCAACTGAATCTTCCCAGGTGACTGCAATGTTTTATTTTTGGTTCCTTCTTGAGCACCAACAACACCTCCCGTAAGGAGTGTGCCAAGGGTTTTTTTTTCTTGAGGAGGGTTGAGAAATAGACATTTGTGCAAATAATTTCAAAGCCCTTAATTGGTCATATGTGGAGTGCATGATTTCAAAGCTACAAAGATAGGTCACTATGCTTATATCTTAACATATGCACCAGCCTACCTCTTACTATTTCTTATGTTCAGGACCTCAAGATGAGTACGAAGAATTCAATGTGGCAGAAGACCCAGGTACGACATTTGTTTGATTTAATACTCTATTTCACCTTTGACCTCATACTAGTATAAAGAGCATTCCTCTTCCTTCCTTCTGCTCCAAGTCTGTTGAGAAGAGGAAATAATCAAAATCATATGTTGGACATTTACTCATTTCATTTTTCTTTTTTACATTTTTCAACTTGCTCTAAGAGACATCTAACGGGGAATGGTCACACTTAGCCATTCAGTAACATTTGTTTATAGATGCTTTCTAGTCTTTCATAATTAGATTTTTTATATTTGAATACATCTTAAATAATTTCTTCTCCTGACAAGATGGCAACTAATTAATTTGTGAGGGTGAGAGCACTACCATTCTGATATATTTCAAGCTACCTACATGAACCAGTGTTTGATCTTTACTTCAACCAATTTCCATTACCTTTCTAGAAGATAATTATTTAGCACCTCCAAATGACGATGATGCGCCCCCTCCAATACCGTCGAGAGTCCCACTAAATCTGGTAAGTCACATCATGACAAATTAGGGGTCACCAAAGGGAAAGAGCCTGGGTGGAGGTCCATTGGGGTACAGGGGTCACCAAGGGGAAATAGTCCATTGGGGTGTAGGGGGTCACCAAGGGGAAAGAGCCCAGGTGGAGGTCCATTGGGCTACAGGGGTCACCAACGGGAAAGAGTCCATTGGGGTGCAGGGGGTCACCAAGGGGAAAGAGTCCATTGGGGTACAGGGGGTCACCAAGGGGAAAGAGCCCAGGTGTAGGTCCATTTGGGGTACAGGGGTCACCAAGGGGAAATAGTCCATTGGGGTGTAGGGGGTCACCAAGGGGAAAGAGCCCAGGTGGAGGTCCATGAGGCAAAACCCTCAGAAGCTGTAGTGTTTTCAGACAGCATTTCCTTGTTTCTCCTTTCTCTGTGTATGATCTGGTAAATCCTTGGCGGTTAATACCCATTACAACCTCCTCCAGTTCCTATGCTTCATTTTTACTTTAATGAAGTTTTGTTTCATATACTAATGTTAACATTCAAACATGCTATGAGTATTCTTTGTGGATATTGTCAGATGTTTTTCCTTGAACAAAGAGATGCTATATTAGCTTGGAATTAACAGATAATTAGTTTTCACCAAAGTAGTCAAAATAAAACACTTTCACTACTATATTGCATATGCAATGCACATAGTGCATATGCGTTGCATATAGTGCATATGCATTGCATATAGTGCATATGCATTGTATATATTGCATATGTAGAATAAGACAGGTGATCCCTGACGGGTAAAGGCTGAATATTCATGTTATGGTTTGTAGAGTAAAGCACTATTTAAACACCTAGCTTTCATACACATCAACTCAAAAAGCTAGTACCATTATATACTCGAGGGCTTGTGTGGCTACAGTACTTCTAGCGAACACAGAACGAGTTGAAGGCACAAAATGAAATGGTTAGGAGACATAATCCAAAACCTGGCAAGCACTTTGCAAATGTGAGTGACTGGTATATTCTTGGCAAAGTTTTTTTTATTTATAAATCAAATCAAGATTGATACTTCAAAGAAATAACTATCAAACTGGTTGGTAATTTACAGCATTGTGCCTCTGTGTCACTTTTATTTGATAGTTCCTTGTTAGTTTTCTCCATTGTGGCATATTAAGCCGTCACTTATGCATACTGTGTTTTACTACCGTAATATCCATAAGTGGGCAATGTATCAAATATTGACTATGTATACAAATTTATGTCCTATTTGTGGTATTTTAGAACTCTTTGGTTTTCTCATATTCTCCTATAGGACTCACCACGGCTGGGGTAAGTCATCAAGATGAAATTATATTGTCTTCTACAAGAATCAGTGAATAACAAACATTGGCTTATCTTGCCGAAACCTCTTGTTAGTCCCCTAATTAAATCTCTGTTGAAGATAGGAGTGTTGCAATAGAGATCTATTGCACTAACAAAAGGTTTTGGAAAGTCTTCTCTTTCTAACCTGCAATACATGGCTGTTATTAGTGTTCCAGCTACCATAACACAACGCATGTACCAAACAGTGTTCAAGTGAACATATGGACCAGGAGTGGTTAACAGATGGGGACAGATTCAGTCGACATGAATGTTGGATTATTAAACATGACTTCTACACAATAAGCAAAAGGAGGGAAAATGGATTGGTAGAAAAGAGGAGGATTAGCGTAAAGGATTAGCAGGCTTAACATGGTGTTTTCTTTCCTTGTAGTGCTCCTGATCTCCCTCCTAGACCAGGAGCCTCCCCCAGCAGGTCCCCTCAGAGGCGAAACCCACCCCCTCCAGATAGTGAAGAGGAGGTAAGCCATCAACTTGTTTTTTCTTGTTTGTCTGTGTTTGTCTGTGTTTGTCTGTGTTTGTCTGTGTTTGTCTGTGTGGGTGTCTGCGCTGTGTTTGTTTGTCTGTGTTTACGCCTCCTAGAGCTTTAGACTTACCCTTGTTGCTTTCAAACTACACGTCAATTGTACTACCTGTGCAGCAGTAACAGTACTACCTGTGTAGTAAAAGATTGTGTTTTTATGTCCCTTAAAATTAAGAGGAGGGCAGTTCACAGTTATATCAATTAAACTATGTGATAGACCCATTGAATGTTACAGGGTGGACAGATCTTCGATAACTGAAAGTAGGATTTTGTGAACGATGTATAGTTGATTGTCACAGTGTGATAGATGGTTGAATGCTGGATGTAGGATTCTGTGATGGGTGTATCATTGGATATCACAGTGTGACAGATGTTTCAATCTGGATCCAGGATTCTGTGATGGATGTATAGTTGGATGTCACAGTGTGACAGATGGTTGAAAACTGGATCCAGGATTCTGTGATGGATGTATAGTTGGATGTCACAGTGTGACAGATGTTCCAATCTGGATCCAGGATTCTGTGATGGATGTATAGTTGATTGTCACAGTGTGACAGATGGTTGAATACTGGATGCGGGTATCCGTACTTGATCCAACAGATTCCAGATATTGAAAACACCTGATAATAGATTGTATGAAAGGATGATTCCACCTTTTCATCATTTTCCATCATGAGTGGTTTGTGACCCAAAAGAATCATTTTTTTTTTTTGTATTTGTTATTTTATAGGTTTTAATTTTCCCCCCAGGGGTAAGCTCATCAAAAGTTTTTTTGTCAGCTTTGTGCTCATCAATGTCCATTTTAAAGAGCCTTTGAACATGAAAGACGTGCACATCTTACCACCTGCATCTTGCAATTGCTTAGCAACCCCTTCTCCTTCCTCTTTGTATACATTGCTACCCCTCGCTAGGATCGGTTGAAGGAATCAGTCAGTACTCTTAAACATTACGGAATACTGAATTGGTAGTAGATACACACATTGTTGCTTGCTTGCTTGATAGAACAAGTAAGTGGTATTTAGGATGTCACTCATAGGATAAATACCATAATATTCAGCTTCATTCAACTGCAATGGATTGCCTTATGGTCTAGTCCATTGCATTGAACTGTAGTCGATTGCAATTGGTCAACTGGACAAGTGGAATTTGTAAATTGATTCCTAACTGGCAAAGAAAGGTATCATAGGGACCACCACTTACTGAGGAAAGAAAAGCTTAGATGGCAAATCACGGGACTTGTATTGTGACAGTCTCTTGCACGAATGCAGTCAAAGCCAATGGGAATCTTCAGCGTTTCAACAGAGGGCGCCCTCATGTCTGTCCTAACAGTGCTGGAGACACTGCTCTGGGTGGTAATGCGGGTGATCTATCCTCCTTCCTCCAAAAACAACCCTTACTAACAGTCACAGGACTTGACCTGAAAGTGCCTCTGACGATTTGCCACTTGCACTTACAAACCCTGCTGTCATCAATTTTCGAAGGATATTACCGTTGCAATTGTCCAGTTTTCTGGAACTCTTTTCTGATGTTCTGGTACTTGACTTTAGGACACGTTTTCCTCAGTTGTGCTGTCAATCAGGTGATTCCAAATATACACTTTAAAAGGGGGAAAAATCACAAAGCTTCCTGGTGTTTGAGTATTAGGATGTGGTAACTATTTTGTATGTTTGATTGTCAGTGTCTAACAATTTCTCAAAACTTTTGGTTGGAAGTATTCCCCGAAATAAGATTTGATTTGATTTGAAAATTCTTCCGAGTTTAAACTTTGACTTTGAAATGATTATAAAGTTAGTCAAGCTAGTGTACCAGGTTGTGATAGGAATAAAGTATTGAAATGAGAAATTTACCGCTCAAAACTATCTTAAAAAGGATCCTTTCAATTATGACCCCCCCCCTCTTGCCTCCCCTCTCCTCCCCCAGCATTGAAAGACCTTTTGTAAGCTGTACTAAAATTGGTGTGTTTTTTTTCTCCTTTTATATGGCTGTCATATCTTTCTTCACCATCTGTCAAAGACTTTGTTATATTAGCTTTAAATATTCATCACTTTTGGTTGTGTTTAAGCAAGTACAATTCACTCTAACTCACAGTGCACAAAGAAGTCACATACATACATACACACATACTAGCTGTGCAGTGTTATACATGCTGAAGTCACCCACTACAAAACAGCGTCTTGGCAATGCATATTGTTTTGTTATAATTATCATGGTAATGTTTGTGAAACCGATGCGCTTTCTTGTTTAGAGATATTCTACTAGACTGCCACCAATGTTAGTATTTTCTTGTTGAAGCAATATCAGAAAAGCTGTATGCAGAAGCCGTTAAGTGTTTCTTTGTTTATTTGTTCACCATTTCTAAACTGCTTCCCCTCTCTCTCTCTCCAAGAAGGGTGTTAATCTTTAAATATGTAAATCTATAAATAAATCAATCTATAATGCAAGAAATGGCAGAAAATGGTGTTTTTTTAATGAGATCTGCCTTTCCGAGTATATACTGTTCATATACTACCTTAACATACCAGATTTGGGTCGAATTCTGTGACATATACTTGCTTATATAACACACTCTGCATAGATGTATAAAATGTGGTGGAATTAACACAATATATGGATTGAGTTTTGGCATAGTACATGTACATAGCAGAGAGTATTACAAACTAATAACTGTAATACATGGAAGGCTGGTTTATTCAATGTTATGGTTTCATCCCTAATCTGCCTTCCCTCCCTCATCGCTAGAACCCTGCCTGCCATCCAAAATGATTTATTGAAGAATTGAAACATTGCATTCATCTTTTCCCTATATTTCGACTGAAAAATCATATATGTATCAATCGCTCACAAAAACTAAAATGCACACGTTTTCTAAAATGAACGACATAAGCAAAGGTCGCATCATGTTTGAAAAAGGATTAGTAAATGATGCTTTTCACGGAGAAGGCTGCCGTTGCCATGGCAATATCACCGCTCATCTTTCCCTGGGTATCTATCTCCAGATGTTTCATTTTTGTAGTTATCTTTCACATTTAGGTCATAAACACCACTAGCAGAAAGGAATGAAACTCACATTATTTGCAGTATTGTAGTTATATGAAATAGACCTGTTTTTAACACACTTCTTTCTTGATTTTTATATACAGGAAGAAGAGTATGTTGTCCCTACTCCACAAGGTATATAACACAGCTTCTTCCTTTCACTCACCTGAATCTTCAAACCATCATTTCAAACTCACGACCATATTTTTTTGAAATCGTCTTTGCGACCGTTCAAGTTCCCATGGTTACAGATTGGCAACAATGGAATATGAATCTCAATCTTGGGGCATCAGTCAAGACTGTTCTTGTACATGTGTTTTATACATCAATTTAGTAATGTAATTGGTCTGCAAGCAAAAAATTCAGATAGTCGACTTTGGGTTTTGATTTTTCCCCTCAAAGACGAGCAGGTTCCAGTGAAATGATAAGTTCATTCTGATAATTTTTTTTCCCATCAAAAGAGAGTAAATATGTTCACAATCTCAAATTTACTCAACACTTGTTAAACCTAAATTAATCAATGTATCATTTATTAAAAGTAAACCCTCTGGTTGATATTAAGATCTTTTCATGGCAATACATAAACATGATTTTTTTCTTCCATGTAATATTTGAAATGTTTCCACCTGTTTCTACCTTGTAGATGAGGACCTTTATCTACCACCAAAGGATCCCATTGAAGCGGACGATGTGAGTTTATAAAACCTCTCGTTCTTGTTTGGGTGGGCAAAGCCTAACAGGCAACATTACACTTCCTTGGTCTGACCACCACCAAATGGTCAGTAGTGACCACTGGCCTTTGTATAGTTACTGCATCTTCTTCCGCAAATAAGTTCCAAAATCAAATTTCCGTTGAGCTTTCCTTTGTAAACCAAGTCAGTTGCACTTTTTCTTGGGATCACTTAAGAATGCTGTGATCACCTCCTTACATTGTAGTTAATTTTCTTATTTAGGAGCCAGTTACAGTCAATTTTTGACCTGTACATTGCCAAAGAACCTCTTTCTCATGTATATTGCATTTGATCTGTGATGTTACTGTGCCTTTTTATGCCTTATGCCTTTCCTTTTCTCTGCTTTCTTCTAGTGCAATGAAATGTATGAATTACCTAACCAGAATGGTAAGAGACTTAAATTGGTAGTTAAGCATTTATTTCAGGGAACAACGGAACATTTAGTCACTTCCAAGAGGAGATCCGTGGCTATCGTATCTCTATATAATACTGCTCTGGGTCCTAAATGCATGTGATCTATTCTGTACACAGATCTCAAAGACATTCTGTACAGTGCTGTAACATATCTCAATCTATGTGTCAGTCGTGCAAATAGGCTTCAAAAGATCTCGTCTTTAGTAATTACAAGAAGCATCGCAGGTTCCTAACTTATCCAATGCCTTTACTTTAATTTGTCAGAATTGATAACTTCTTCATTTCATTCATTTCAAATAACAAATAACAATGAAAGAAGGTAACAATTAAGAGTAGAGAAAAATAAACATGAGATAATCAATACTCGGTCAGCGTAGTTTTCAGTTAGGTGGGCTTTTAGTTTGCGCTTAAACTTTAACATAAAATTCAACACCGTAAGAAATCTTAGAACAAACCAGTGAATAGTAAAGCTGAACAAGACTATTACAAAGGTCATCAATATGTTGCTTGAATGACAATTTATCATCAATCAGAAGGCCAAGATATTTGACGCAATCTGTTTTACAAATATCTTCTTTGATGCTATCGTTGCTGCCAGTTCCTTTTTGCCATATATGGAGAATTGCGTAGACACAGGACTGTCTGAAGCCAGTAAAACTATCTATCTGAGACTTGAGATCAGCATGTACACAGAAGTAAATAGGGGTCTGGATTAATGAAAACATTGAAGAACAAGGAGGGCATGGCCACATTGTTTGCTGCTTTACTTGATGTACTAAGGCTATTATTATGCACTTAAATTCTCTAATTATAAACTTGACACGTTGCTCAACATCCCAGATCAACTAAATGTGCTTTTTGTTTCTTTATTAAATCTCTCAATGCTTTGGAGATGTTCATCTATCAATTTCTCTTTCAGATCCTCCAGCATTTGTACCGAAAAAGCCTTCACTTTCCCAGTTTAATCCACTACCAAAGCCTCCAATGCCAAAAACACCTAACAAACCTGACATAATAACTAGAGGAACCCCGGAAATCAAGACCCAACCTCCTTTACCACCCAGCAACTTGGACAGGCCAACATCTAAGGCGTCAATCTCACAGCGAATGAAACAGTTTGAAAATCCGTCAGGTCCACAGCCTCCAAAGCCGGCCACTCCTCAATCACAGCAGGCTAGACCACCCTCTAGTACTCTTAATCCACCATTTGGAAAAAATGCTGCTAGATTTACTCCAACGTCACCCAAGAGGAATTCACCTAGGGCTGCACCTCCCCTTCCAAGTCCAACATCGAGTAGGTCAACACCTGCTCTGCCTATTAACCCACTACCACCCAGACATCCATCTTTGCCCCCGAATCCAACCGTATTACGGCTAACACCCACCCCCCCGCCAGCCAATCGTCCAATACAGCCTCTACCAAGTAAGTACTCATTTTAACAATATTCCAAGTGTGTGCTGTTAGCTCTGTAATTTAAATATGAAGTAAAGAAAAAGTCAGTAAATACAATATTCACCCTACATATCAGGCAATGTTACAGCTAGACACATAGGAACATCCTTAATAGGGTGGCATATGACAACACATTAAAATGGAGGACACCTCCAGAGGTCCCCCATAAACTTCTCTGGGACTGCAGCCCTCCTGACCTCCCCTCGCCAGGCCTGGACGCATCAACGGCTCAAGATGAGATGACATGCTTCCACGCTGGTTACTTATTTCACAATCTTAATACATAATTATATGTACAGAATATACAAGAGGGCAGTAGTGGATTTGGGTATCTCACCAAAAACACTTTTAATGAACAATTGTCTGTGGACTACATAACAAATATTCACACCTCCCACACCCCCCAGTGATAGACTCCATACTGAACAGAACAGTATTTGTCCTATTATCAGTGGATTATTCACCTCACTTGACACTGTAACTATGTAGTTTGATATTAATTAACTTGTGAAGGGTTGCTTGTCTATTCAGCATTTGTCCTTGCATTCATATCCAAAGTCACATTTTTGCTTCATTCAACCTTTGACCTCTGTCAACCATTCGGAAGGTTTTCAAGGCATTTGTCCCTATCACAGTGAACTTGCCTACAAAATTTGAAGACTATTCTACTCTTCATCCGACCATTATGGTTCCATAAATCTGTAGTACGGATACAGCTAACATATAGTTTTGATCCGCCATCTCAGAAAGACGACAAAAAGAATCAGCCGAGTCAAAAAAACCCTGGAGGGGGGGGGGTGGGGGGAACTAGTTTTTCATCATTATGTGTAAATAAACACGCTGTCAGAATTCTTGTTGTAAAAACATGCCGAGGCTGGCGTACGTCAACTGGCTTCACCTACGATGTAAGAAGTAAGGAAGTTAAGAATCTAGTGCCTTTGAATGGATGCTTTACAAAAACCTTTGATTCTACCTAGATATTTGCTACAGCACTTTATACAGTTTCAACCAAATCCTGCTCTTTACTTGATTCTAGTCTAATTATCCATTGAACTGAGCAGGAATAGAATTGAACATTGTATGTTGATGATAGAGAATAAATAACTAGGATGTAAATGCTTCCCTCAACAGGATCATACACACCTGATCTGCCCAAACCGATGGTTCCGAACACCTCTAGACCTGTAAGTAATCTACAGCAAGGTTAATATGCAAACTTGTTACACATAACAGCAAGTTATAGACCCCATCTTGTACTCTTTGTTAGCCATACTCATTAATAGATCAAGAAGTCATCAAATTCAGGGTTGAGCTCTCAGTGGCCGGCCTTAATCAACGACCCAACATGATAAAAGTTTGGGCTCACAGCTAGCCCTAATGAATTACTAATCAAAACCAGGGTTGAGCAGTCAGCTGGCCCCAATCAAATAGGTCATCGAGATAAAAGGGTGTAGGGCTCTCAGACCTTTAATCAAGTGCATTGGACAGATTGATAATGTGAACTTTATCATGGCTCGATTACAGGTTAGCCAACAGTGAAAAAGATATCATGGAATCAACACCATTAGTCTATATGATAGACATAACTGAACAATGTCTCCAAAACAGTTATGGAAAGTTGTAATATCAACAATCAACACCATTAGTCTATATGATAGAGATAACTGAACAATGTCCCCAAAACAGCTATGGAAAGTTGATGTCATTCGTGAGATATCACAGATTTAACGGCTGATTAAGACTTGATCAAGTCTAAAGACGACATCTTTAAGCAACGTGTCATTCAATTCTGTATGGTTTTCTTTATTCATTACAATGTCTATTTTCTGTAATGGAGACGTGTTTTGCAGATGCTGAATCAAAAATATCGAAGCCAATTATCAACATGATTTGAATGATGAGATTTGCTTCACATTCGACCTCTCAAAAATTATATCCTGAAAATATGAAAATTAAATGCAAAGAGAACATAAAAGCTGTCATCTCCTTATGGCACTTTGGCATCACAGAAATACAAAATGATTGCCTCCAGGCACAATTTTGAAAGATGGATATCTCCCTATAAACAGAGCCAGATTTTTCGTAGCTGTTTGTTTGGGGAAGTCGCTTTACACAAAGGCCTCCTGTATGTAAGCTAGACACAATGGTTGGATCTGTGTCTCTTCCGAGATAATGAGAAGGCATATGTACTTGGTGTGTGCTCATTTGAAAGCACAGGGAAAGTCATAGCATTGTGCTCCCTGAAAAACTGTTATTATGGAAAACTGGTCACCCAATATTGAGAAAATTGTTCTTGTAAACAGTTATACAAACATAAATGATTAAAAATTGTGACTTTTTGCTTCATCAAAATAAGGTATATCTCTTGCATTATTTTGGACAATCGTTACAGATTCTTTCCCCTCCTTTACTTTCAATATGGAAACAGAGTCCCCCAAAAAAATTACATCCATGGTGAACTGGCTGTATTCGCAGGTGGATCAAATACTTCCGTAGTTGTGTTTTTCCTTTGGGGGCCTCATGAATGATGCAAATTAGTTGCTGCTTGGATAATGCAAAGTTAAAGAACAAGGGATTTAGTGTTTTTCCTATACCTTATTTTTTTATTAGATTTATAGTCTTTTGTTTTTTTAAAACATGAATCAGACTGGAGGTATATTTGAAAGTGTTATAAATCAGTCGACAATTAAAGGCTACTTTATTTACCATCTGGCAATATTTCATGGCAGAATTGATTATGAGAGTAGAGAATGGTTATACATTTTCCAGTTTTTTCTGAAAAATTCTTGACATCGTTCATCTCGTATCACAGGTATCGAGAGTTAATGAAAACAGTTTGTCCAACTGTGATTGGTTCCACGAAACTCTCTCACGAGAGGAAGCGACCACCGCGTTGCTAAAATACCGTGAGGTTGGTATAAAACAGACCGTGTTACTCATTTACTGCTTTCTTGGTTGAACTTGTCGTTGGCATGCTCTTGTAGAGGTCAACAGTCAAATGTTGAGTGAAACGATTCAACCACCCATTAAATATTTTGATTTTAACACTTATACTGTGCACATGAATTATAACAGTAAGAGAAAAGAGCAGTGGTGAGATGAGGTAAACCTGCAATCCCTCGATAGCTGCAATATTGCTGATATCATCTGATACAACTCCATGAAATCATTTGTCTAGGTTTACAATTGGGTTCCTTTTTTTTTCAATTCATATGAGTTACGAATAGTCCTAATTGTGCTGCAATGTACTCAGGTTAAGTTATGTTATCTTAGCTGTAGAAACGGTGGGATCATGCCCTAGTAGCTGTGTGAATTGAAACTAAGGTGATAGTTATACTAAATAATAATAATATTAAACAGTTCTTATATAGCGCAACTTACAATTAAGTCTCGCCGTGCTGTACAAAAGAAAGTGAAAGATATGTACACAATATACGATAAGAGTAAACAAACAATTATAACAATGAAAACAGGTGTGTCTTCAAAACAGTTTTGAACATCTCCACAGACACGACATTCTTTATGTTGAGTGGGAGTTTATCCCAAAGGAGGGTTGAGGAGTACTTGAAAGATCGCTCGCCATAAGATTTAGTAGACACAGGGTGCATAGAGAGCAAAGATTGGGTGCTAGAGAGCAGACGGCGAGTTGGGGTAAAACTTTGAACAAGTTCACACAAGTAGTGTGGCGCAATACCATGAATACATTTAAAGGTTAACAGGAGTACCTTGTAAATAGAGAAAGGACTCTCACTGTGTATGGCTATGTTTTTTTAATCTGTCTGTGGACAAGCACAAATGTATATTTCTACATTGAGTGCAAAAATGAGGGCAGACTTAAACGAGGCATTGAATATTCAACTAAAGGAATACTCTATTACAGTTACTTTAACTGTAAGAATATGTCTGTAAGAAAATGCAAATCCATGAAGAAAAAGAAACCCATTTGCTTTGTATATATCCGGCACAAACAAGTACATTTCCTATGGATATTTGTGAGTGGAGATGTGGATAGTTAGGTGTTTTATTTCAATTATGTATGAATATTCAATCAGTACGAATAAATAAACCTACTTGGATTTGATTAGTCGGTAGTCTAACGAAAATGATTGATATCTGGCCATCACCTGTATTGTAGTTGTTTTAATATATCAGCAACAAAATAATGTTCAGTTTTATACAGTTTTGTAACAAGATAATTTATGATGAGGACGCTTCCATCTTTAAGGATTTAAGAAAAGTACGAGGTATGAATGTTTACTATTAATATCCAAATCTTCATAATGATCATCATGGTCATAAGGGGTGAGGCTATAAACAGGTTCAGCTTGGTATTAGAATTTGGGATGCTTGGTTGCCATGTTGACCGAATACTGGTCATGTATTATCGACACTGCTAATTACAAATTGCGACAAAATATAAAATGGGACAAAAACAAAACATTCATGGAAATTCGTGGAAAAGCAATTCCAAGGTGAAAGACTTTAGATAATTGGATTGTATTAACAGTGACTTAACAGAGTTTGACGTATGGGTCTGCCCAACTTGGAAATGTTTTTCATGTTTCTAAACAGGAAGGGACATTTGTGGTCAGAAGCAGCACCAAGAATCATGCTTTTCCTTACACCTTGCAACTGTTTTACAAGGGCAAGATACGAAATCTACAAATTGGAATCAGAGAGGATAAGAAATATGCCCTAGGAGCAATGAAGGACGGTGAAACGGTATGTACATCAGAGTGACAGCATAAAGGGTTTCTTTAGCTTATAAAATACTTGTACCATACATCAAAGGGAAAAGAAAAGTGAAAGGGTTATGTCAAGCATACTAAAAGTAAGGTGCCTGCCGCGATATCTGGGCCAGCTGCCAGGTCTCATTAACCGCTGCCAGACTTAAAGTGTAACCGGAATTCTCCCGGATTCCATGTGCTGTCCAAGGATCATTACAGGTGTCCGGGAGAATTTGTATAATGGCTCTGGATAAGTTAAATTCGAACAAAATGTCTGATTTATGGTGGATGTATTACAGAAACACGGACATTTAATCACCGCACCACTGAACTCTGGGATGCCCTCAAAATGCCACCTCTTTCATTTAAAACGGAAAGTGTTTAAACTACTACTGACACGAGAGAGTGGACGTCAATATCATCTTCACTGGTTTCCTGAATAAAATATGGTAACCTTTAATAGAGGTCATCATTAGTATTGGCCTGCATTTTAGCCCACTGAAAGTTGAAAAGCAGTTTTCAAAGTACTTTCATGGAGGATCTGATCCTCCGAATAATTACCGGCCATTAAGGATTATTAGCAATTAGACAATTAGATATTAGACAATTAAATAGCACTCTGTGGATAGAGACTTTGACAGTAGCAGTGCAATGCTTGTTGTGATTTGAGAATGGGTGACCATTTTCTGACTTCCTAGAATATTGAGAGGCAATACTAATGGCCTGTAAGTTAAGGCTTGTTGCATTGTCACTGTAGTGCTTCTTAGTGATATAACTGCCACACAATTGAAAACAGTGGAAGCCTTTACAAACTGCTGTATGTTTTACCTTCAAAGGTGGTGGTATATATTACCAGCTACATTATGATTGCATTGCTCTCTCCCTCTCTCTCTCTCTCTCTCTCTGCTACAAACTAAAACTTGATAGCATGATTTGTGTAATTAGTTACCATGGGTTACAGTCCCTTGTTACCATGATGACTACAACTCAATTTTTGTTTTTTAATGCCTTGTCAAAGGCATGTGGAATCTATGCATTTGTGATGGTGTGTGTATGTTACACAAAAAGCTTGTAAGCAAAATGACTCAAAGTTATACAGGACGGATTTAGTACTCTGTAGAAGAAGACGACCACTGTTTTTTTCACATTGAACATTTCAAAAATATTCTGATCTTCTTATCCTGTTACCAGAGATTCACCAGTGTTCGAGAGCTCATTGATTATCACAGGACACACGATGTTGTTTTGGCAAACAGTGAAGGCAGGACGTGTTTAATAAGACCAGTTCTGATATCCTAAAAGTGGGTGAGTGAAAATACTCAAAGATTTGGTATATTTTTATGATTATGTTTAATAAACTATTTAAGGTCATAAGCATTACATCTTTAAGTGATATACTACTTTTAATAATTTAATAAAAATGTATTCATAGGTAATTCTAATTTGATTAAAGGTAAGTAGTGATGCATAGATGATGACAGTCATCAGATATCTTGTGAAAAATCTCATTTCTGTTTAGAAATGTGAAGCTGTTTATTGACCAAGAAAATAGCAAGAGCTGTGATGTTATAGATTGATTAGGGAAGGTCTTATCAGCATGATGGAAAGTTGTCATAAACACTGAAGTTTGGATACATAAACAACTTGATTGTAACCTGCGACTTTTACAATTCATGTTTGTGTGACGTAACATAAAGTATGCCTCGTTCTGTACAATTCTCTTACATCAGTAAATCAAGAACATGAACTTTGGGCAGTATAATCAACTTTAGAAACAGCACAGATGTATTTGATAATGATATCCCAGTCAGTTTTCTGGTGTTGATTTGCTTATATATTTATACATTAAACTTAAAAACACTCATTTGGGTTGTATTCAATGGTTTGTGATACTTGGTATGTTTTTGTGGAATCTAAGTGTTAAGGAGTTTAAAATTGAATGAATTATAGTCACTTGTAAACATGTCTTCCTGAAAAAAACATATGATGCAAGAGCATCCTGTAGCTGCAGCCCTATTCACTGTCTGCCCCTGGGAAATTTTAGCATCAGAAAAAAAGCATTATCATGCAAGAGTATCCTGCACCTGCAGCCCTAACGATATGACCTGTGTAATTTATTCAGAACGAAAAAAGGTGCAATTTAGTCAAAAAAAAGTTTATCTGACTTTGTAACACAAGGACCTGTGGCTTCTGAAGGTAGGGGATAACAGGGAAGGACTGGTTCTGACTAGTACCCCTGGCAAAGAAATGGTTTAAAAGAACTGTTGCCAGGTTAAGGGCTAGTTATGACTGGTACCCCTGGCAAAGAAATGGACCATACAAGGGTAGGTGCTGTATAGCTTAATAATAAAAGACTTGTATTCCTAATTTTTTGGCAATTCCTAAAACAAAAATTAATTAATAATAAAAAATAAATGCACATTCCTTTCTCAGATATTTCCTATTTGCAAATTTAACTTCTTTATGTCTGACATTTGTTTGTCTTTCAGGATGTTGGAAGTAAATCTGAGGAATGACTAATCCTGGTAAATCAAACTACCAGCTTGCTGATAGTTGTGAGAGATGATATAAGCAATAATCAATGCAGTTGCCGTGGTGATATAAAGAGATGATACATTCCATGAATACCTGAAAATGTTTTGATTCAAGTGCATTTTACCCTCTGTTGTGTCTCATCATTTGATTGGTAACAAGAGGCACGAGGGATTATCCACCTATCACAGGAAATTGTTGTCATGGAAATATCCTACAAAAGGGTATGGATCAACTGAAGAAGTGTGTTGAAGTTGTGGCTGTGTTGAACTTGAAAATGGCATTCTTCAGATTCTTTAAATTCTTCATTTCTACTCATTGCCAGCTTTTGTTACGTTGCATTATTGGGCAAACAAATTGTATCGCATATGAATATTTTAAAACATCACAGTACCAATGAAGAGATCAAAATCAGTTCTGTGCAGAGCAGTACAAATTTGCAGTTTTGTAAATTCTGTGTTAGAACAATGTGATGGGTTCTGCTTGATATAATTGTGTGACTTCAAGAGACTCAGTTACTAACAACTCCACCAGTGTTTGCTCAGCTTTGGTGATATTTTCATTGTTAGAGTCAGTGGTTCTTTAACAATTTAGTATTTTTGAGGAATGTCATGACTTGATGAATTTATCAATGAAAAGCCCGAGTGTATTTGCAATGAGGAACCAGAGTATTATCTGTATATCCAAGAATCATGACTACTCCATAACTGTCATGAATGTGTATTTGCAATGAGTAACCAGAGTATTAATTATATGTCCAAGAATCATGACTATTCAATGACTCATGGATATTCATAGCTGACAAACAGTGTCTTGACTATTTGTGATTTTATCAATGTGTATCCTGAGTGTTACATGTTTTTCCAGGAATATCATGACTGCTCATAGCTTGCCAGTGACTGTAATGATTATTCATAGTTTGAATTTTTAAAAGGATCATTTCTTGAACAAAATTCCATTCTTTTAAGATTTTACTCCTATGAAGGAACAAATTCGGAGCAAAGATTTTAGCATTTTTAACAAAGACTTTGGTGACTCATTCCAGTAGCAGACAGAAAGAAGCAGCGATAGGCTGTTACTAGGAGTTTTAATGGCAAGGTTAGGCTGCTAGCTTTGACTATAAATGTCTGTTTTTAATTGAGGGGAAAGGGAAGAGTTGCAGGTTGTTTTAAAAATCTACTTATTTGTAAAAACATTGTATATAAGAGAAGCTTGCCAAATGTGATTGTATAATTATGCAAATATAGTCAAATGAATTGGACATGAATATGCAGCTATATATGTGCAGCTCGTTTAAAACTGATTTCCATCGGGCACATTACTTTCAGTCATACAATATTTTGGTTTTGCTGAAAGTTTTAATCTCAAATCTGTTAACAGATGTCTCATCTTTAGCTGTGTTATTTAATCATTGCCTGTTAATTTTGTATGGACAAAGGTTGCCTTAACTGGTTATTCTCTACTATATTGCCGAAAGAAAGGATTTTCAACATTCATTAAATCTGAGATTGGTTATACCAAATAAGGATATCTTCCCCAGTTTCCATCTTGGGCAACATCCACAAATGTTTAGTGTTATTTAAATATTAACGTTTGTGTGGCATAGTGTTGAGTCAGCTTGTTTTTGTAATCTATGTAATAAATCGTAATATGAATATGCTAATTCTGGTGCTAACTGGTATCTTATGTTTAATGAACTTTCTAAGATATTGTAACATTATTGTAAGTGTGTTTGAAAGTATCTGAATATTCGTCAGTCTTCCTTCACCTGTAACTTCCTTCTATGGTAATATTATCAAACCTGGAGGGCAGTTAGTTTGAGATTCTTAGCAGCTACATGTTCATTTGGGAGAGACTGAACCGGTTATTTACTTAACACCTCATCATTGTCGTGTGAAGTGGCTATCAAACAGTTCATTTTTGGCTGTTTTTAAATATTTGGGTGGCCTCTTCAGATGTGGGGGAAAAAACGTGGATTTCTCAGATCCAAATAAAAGATGATTTAATTTAAATCGTTGGCCAGAACACTGAGATATGATAGTATAATACTGATATCCAATTTTGTTATTAAGTATTTGATGCAATATATCATATCTCAAAAATAAGTATCAGAAATTTTGTACATTTGGCAGGAAATCGTTGAAGCTTAATTTGCCCAGATTCACGGTAAATATCTCAACATAAAACATGTATGCAACTGTTCCTCGTTATTTGTTAACATTTTTTGCTCTTCCACAAAGTGTATCAAATAGAAAGTCATTGCCTTACATGAGAAAAAAATTGATGTAGAGCTTTGGTATGTGTAAAGCTGAGATACAGACAAGAGGCCAGAGAAAGTGAAGAAAGGAGGTGAGGGGTTGAGGGATAGCTTCTGTGTCACCTGTTTACTTTTGAAACTATTGTTCTATGCATTTTTGTTGCTCAAAGCATTTTCAGTCTTATTTTTTATCGAAAATTACGTACAGGCAATGTGAAACTGAATGAAATTTGAAGAGAATTACGAAGCTCTTTGTATGGCAAAATTTCAGTCAATTTGGAAGAAATGGGAGATGAAAGAATCAACTATTTTCTGTTCACATTATTTGTGTTTCGAGTTAACATTGACGATTAAAACCTATGGATATCCTATTCTATTGCTGTAGCAATTGTATGTAAAGCTATGCATGCTATTGTTGTAGCTATCTAGGTGTATTCAACCCGTCTTCAACCGACAACCTACTTTTAAATGTAGCATTGTGAATTCAACTGTGTTCCCAACAGTCATCCTATTCTATGGTTACAACCGCTAACAATTGCGCCTCATAATTTTGTGAACTGATCATTTTATTTCCCAAGGCAGCCAAAGGACTTTCTGTCGGAGCCAAAAGTTATCCTGCCAATCTCTCTGCTTAGACAGATTGGACAAAATGTTTTACCCGTAAAGTTTACTGCTTCTCTGGTAGAATTGACAGGTGACTTAGTTGTGGGTTAGTTCATAACTCCCTGAGCTCACCCTCCCTGACAATTAAATCAGACGATAAGAACAAAAGAAAACGTTAAATTGTTTTGGTTAAAGGTCTAAAATATATTCATATCTGATGTTGATTTCATTTAGAGCATTCTACAATTATACCAGAACATTACTATTGCACAAAGATAACTGAACCAGAGACCAACTCTCAGACAGACAGACTTGACATGGATTTTCTTAATATCAGCAAGAATAGACAGATTGACCATCAGTCCTGTCCTGGACAACACAGATTGACCATCAGTCCTGTCCTGGACAGCACAGAAACAGTTATACTAGCGTAGATTGACTCGCTATTAATGACATATAGATTTACATTTTCACATCAATGTGACTTTTGTTCCAACAATTGTTAGACCAGTGACTGCTGTCTTTGTAACAGTTTGGATTCTGTGATGACAAATTGTACCCTATGGCACTGTATAATGTAGTAAATGATGGGGCTTTAATAGGTATACCCCTTGGAGTAAGGTACACAACACCTGCTTTATAGCTTGCTAGCACAACATTAACGACTAACATATCTGTACAGTACTTGCAAGCACTTAGCAGCTATGACATATCCATAGCAAGCCAACATCATTTTCACAGCAGGTTATACAGTAAGGTGACCATATTTTTTCAAGAAATCTGGGGACATGAAATGCATGTTTTACAGGTTTCTCATTCAATGTTCAAGGATATTAATGGTCGAACGCTAAACTTGAAAAAATCGTTAAGTATTTTCTCCAAAAACCTTTAAGGTACCTCATTATTCATCAGTAAGTGCAAAAAGATATTTTCATGGGAACTCCAAATTATTGAAGGATCTTGATATGCCTTTATCCTTGAATCATGAATGAACAGTAACTTCGTAGTTGTAACATATTACAGCTTACGATAAATCTGTTTCTTTCGAAAGGAATGTCAAACGGGTGAATTTTGAAATTATTGAGGAATCTTTACAAAATTGGTGATATTCGCAGGACAGAACACAATATCTGGGGACACTTTTAATCCATTCGTGGACTGTCCCCAGAATTCGGGGAGGTCTGGTCACCTTAGGGCATTGTCAATAGTATATCCATAGCAAATATTATCCCAATATCCATAGCAAGTCTACACTACATTGATCGCAAGCCAACTGTCTGTCCATAATATGTGTGTAGTTTTTCTCCATTTTACTCCAGAAATTTACTCCACACAAAACATTGATAATTATTTATCTTACAGACTAGGTCTATTGCATATTTCAACATCAGTTGCTTGGCAAAAGTGTTCACAGCAATACTCACTTTATATTTTAGACTAGATGTAAGCCTGACCATAGTCTGCCTAAGATTGTCAAAGTCAATTTGTAACAATCATCAAGTGAGTCTCAAGCCTCATAATAATATTTTTGAGATGTTTGCTATTACTTATGTCGGTATCAAATGATATCAATTGGTACGACTGGGATAATACTAATAAAGCTACAGTAGTGCTACAAATAATGCTTAGATACATTTCCATTCAAGTTCAACTGTAAAACATACTGACAGATTTGACTTTTCACACATTTATGATTTCACATATTTTAGATTAAATTAATTATAAACCTCTTGACAGGGTGCACAGGGGATACTGCAATGTGACATAAGTTTATATAAGTTTATAACAGCTCATCGACAAAGCTGATATTGGTTTGAGTGCAAATTTAGGTGATTCATAAACCATCACTGGCTGGGTCATGGTCAATTAAAAAGGGAAATTGAAATAAGTTATCTCGTAAAAGGAGAAAATGAAATAAGTTATCTCTTAGAGATTCAAATATTTTAACTCCCATTCACTCTTGTTATTCCACATACCTTGGTTATGTTTAATAATTACCCAACTTTTAATACAGACAACTGTACCCCCTGATAAATTGTTTCTTTCTAACAATTTGTAGATAAAATACCTGCGATTCTTTCCATGTAAATGTCCAACTGTTATGAGTTGCTTGGAAAGGAACCGACAAAAGTAACTTCTGAATGTTTAGGAACCTTCAGGGTTTTCATGCAAAGTACAGTATTATCTATGCATAGGTTAAAGTACTAATCTGCATAACAATAACAATTAGTAACAGACACTCTGTCTTAACATTTTCAAATGACAAGAATGTATTACTTCAGTGTGGAACACATTGTACTACTAGTAATGTGTATCTCACCTTATCTCTTACAAACACGTATGTGGTATTTCAAGAATATTTCTCAATGGAAAGATTTGTAGTAATATGTGTACAGCTCATCTTAGGCATTGCAAAAAGACTCTTATTGTAATATATTTGAAGCAATAATTTTGTGAGAAGCTACGTTTTTCAGTAAGTTCCTTTCCCTAAACCAAAACTATAATAAAACCATTTCTGAAAGGTGAATAAATGTAACATTTACCATTTTTAATTGCAACGTTAACCTGGTATGCCACAGGGTACTCCTACTAGCATACCTCTAATAGACAAATAAGTGTAGTACCAAAAATTAATTTACAATCGATGAAAAATAATTTAAAAGATATAAAACAAAACTGTCAAGGTGAATATTGTGCTTGTACTTAATATGTGTGTCTTTCTTTGCTGTAAATTGACATAATTACTCTTCCAATGTGGCTACCATCTAAACATATAATAAAGTATTAAAATTCTGGTTACTTCAGGAAGCATTTGAGCGTTCAAACAAACCCTGATGACACAGTCAATTCTTTCTACACGATTCAATCTTTTAAAATATTTTTTGTGTTCATTGTAACTAAAATAATGTATTAAATTCTTTAAACATATCATGCTGTTCCACCATTGGGTAGTAAAGCAATTGTCACCCTACTGAATACACCCATTCAATGCTAATGATCTCCCCTCACCCCATTGTTAAACACTGCTATCCCCCACCCCACCCCCATCAACTGCTCCCCCAACATACTACTACTACTGCCCCATACACTTTATCAAAATTCCCCCTCCTTACACACTATATTCCACTCTTTCAAAATCTAAGACACTTTACCAAGCCTATGCACCTTCACACCCCAATCACACCCCTCATCCTCCACCCAACCACATTTTTAACTCACACATCACAACCCCCACCCCATCACATTTTTAACTTACACATCGTGAAGAAAACAGGCTTGACGTAATCGTTCTTTGCATGATAAAACTCATGAACAGCATTTACAAATGAATCACACAAACTACAGCCATATTCTTTAAATATTTTGAAAAGTCTGTAGTGACAATTTCTTAAAACTAACACTATACTGTCCTCCCATGTCATGTTTCAATGCACTCATACTGACAGAATGACCAGTTTGTAACCTGTCACATACTAGAAACAGGATATTCGTACTGTCCTTGCAAATACGTTGAAGTGGGACATGCAGTATAATATTCAGAAAATTGACCCAAATGGGGACATCTCATGCATTCAACACCGACGAGAGCTACACATACTTACCTTCTGTTTATTTCATCCTGTAACAACACTCGTTTCACAAATGTTGACAAATCCAATTAAAAAGATACTTTGCATCAACTGAGGTTTACTGCGGTCAAAGGTTATCCAAATTTTTTTAAACAACTGCTTAAAACAGCATGTTAGGTAATATTCACTTCTGAATCCAAGTATATCATACATGTCAGTAAGCCTAAAAACAAAAACCTGGAATTTTCATTCCACAAGGTTTGAGGAAATTGAGGCCATGCCTTGGAAAATTAATTCTATTAGTAAGTAATTAAACTGAAATTTACAATGAAGACTACGAGAAAGTATGCTGAAGAACTCTAAAAAGATTTTTTTTAATAACTATAAAAGAAAACTGATCGGGAAAGACATGTCGGGAAATTTATTTCAACCAATTAACCCTGACATGAAATTTCAAATGAACCCTTCCGAGAAAGAAATACTGGCAAAAAGAGTAAGAGAAAAAAGAAGAAGAAAAAAAAAGAAGTATCTAGTGAATGGATGTAGCGAATTATTAACTATATAGG
>KN889953.1:0-15685 GCA_000934455.1 Apostichopus parvimensis
AAGCTAAAAATAATGGTAATTTCCGACTTTAATGACTTAAAAATGAGGGGGACTCCGATTGTACATTGTATGCCCACAACACAGCTGCTGTGATATCAGTAACGTGAGAACAGCTCTTATAAAGGTACACTTAAACAGATGTCATGGGATTGCATCAATTGGTGTGTCTAATTAGGACAGGTCCACATTATACATGTGAGTGCATAGATTGATTTCATATCCTATTTAAAATGTAAGAACCCCCAATTTTGTTTGGTGGACACCTGTTGCAAAGGTCAAAGGTCAGGTAAGTGTAACTGAATCTTCTGACCTTTGACCTGCATAGTAATTACTTGTCAAAATAGGAAGTAAAATTTCATTTTTTCCCCTGTTGTCTTGCACAGCTGTGTAGACTTTGCCTATTTTAGTAGTTTGCTTGAAGGTTTAATAACAAGTCAAATGATTTCTTAGGTTTGGCACTGAGATTTTGGACACAATACCAAGTGTAATAAAGACATATTAGTTTCAGAAATAAATATGAAAATGTACATCACTTCAAGTTCTCGCTTAAATGTCTCCCATATACTCATATGTAATCCTGCTACTGTGCCTACAGTAACTTATAACAGACTTTGACCAATATTAATCTAGAGTACTCAAGAAATTGATGTACAGATATGTGCAGGTACAGTACGCTCTCTGGTCTAAATACATAACATGCTTGTATCTTTGTACACATAATTCCTTCAAAGATTTTATGAAATATACTCACACTAGAGCAGGATAATTACTAGCTAGTATTTAATATTTATGTAATGTGTAGGGTGTATCAGTAGGGCTCAAATTTAACAGTCGTCCGATCGTCTGATCCGATTGTCTGATTGTCTGTGACGACCAAAAGTCACGTTGAAAACTTGTAGAATCCCTATTCTATAAAAACAAAAGCTGCCCCCCCCAAATAGTGATAGCAACCCTGGGTATAGGTGATCAAGCCTAAGGTCCTTTGGGTACGCATGGCTCAACTAGTGCAAATCGTTGACTGATATTTATTTTTTTTCGTGGGCAGGAGTTGGTCAGGGATCCCTTACTGAGAACCCCTGGATTATTTACAAAAGTATTATTGAGACCTCTGTTTTGTTTGTTTGTTTACCCAGCCATCATTTAGTCTCTATACCAATTCTATGTTGGTTTGGTATCAAACACTGGAACTTCTTTTTTTGTGTGAGGATAACGTTACGTTTGTCGCAGGTAAATTTGACATTCAAACCCGATAGGTTTGGGGATTTTCTTGAGGCTGTTGATTCATCTGTTTTGATATTTAAGCGACTTAAAAAGTAATCTTTATCCATATAGTACAACAAAAACATAAAACCAAAGTAATCTATATCCATATAGTACAACAAAAACATAAAACCAAGCCTGGTAATCAAGAATTGGAAAATTTATTGCTGTGACATGTTCAAGCATACAAGAACGTATAAACATTTATATGATTTAAGTGCCGTTATTTGTATAGGTAAACTGTCTTACTCTTACTTCCTTATATCGAAAGGAATTTACCACTTAAACTAAAATAGGTGATAAGAAGTTGAAAAACTGTTGGTTTTAGGAATTCGCAACTGGCAGTTTTATTATTCCCTCATTCCTAAAGTTGCTAAGTACTATTATAAATAAATTCTCTTTTCATCTGTTGTCATGGCAACTTAGATGGCTTGTTTTTGTCATCATGACAGTTGACTGTCACAGTTGAATCATTTGAGCTATAAACAAGCAGACAGTTCTAATGTTTGTACAGGTGGTAGACCAGCTAGGTGGATGAGGAGAAGTCTTCTTCCATTCGGTATTTGTGGTTGATGTTGGTATGGTACGGTCGTCATTGCGACGACGATGTCCTATCGTCCTCGTTACTGTTGAGAAAATCACCTAGCATTCTGTTCTAACATGCAGGGGATACATCATATACAGCTCACAATGACAGACAAATTTCAACGATATATGACTCACTATTCTCGATCACATTGATAATGACATTAGCTGTTAATAATCAATAACATATTGCAAGTTAACAGGATACTGTACATTCAAAGATTGATTATTTTTGAGTTGAAGGTTTATTTCCATAATTGTAAAATTCAGAAAGAGTCCACATGGTACAGTACAGGTAGGAAAATATACAAGAAATGGTCGAGTCGAGGAGTTGAGAAGTAGAAGGACAATAATGAGTGTAGACTTGTGATTATTGTCCTGGAACAAAGAAAGGAAAAGAGGCAAAACTATAGACGGAATATAACAAAGGAAGAGGAAAAGGATACCAGTTAGTATTAACAATAATCAGTTAGCAATTGGGAGTTTAAATTCCAAACGGAAGTCCTGGGGTTTGGCATGATCATCACGACATTTTGGTGTCCGAAATCTACTATATACATGTAGAATTTTTGCTTGAGTTGTATCAATGAATCTTAGAAATGTAGAGCTCTAAAACTTCATGCAATATGATGAAGGCTCTGTGCATTTCTATATACTGCATGACATTAATGTTTTGCCCTTTTGTATTGAAGACTTCCCAAATGTACAGCATGAGATTGTCGTTCAAGACCTAAATGTTAACTAGTTTATTGTGCCATTCTGTCAGATTTAGATTGTTGAGTTGAGTGTTGAGTTGATGGTTTTGTTGATTGTTGATGGTTTTGTTGATTTGAGTTGATTATTGATTTGAGTTAATTGTTAAGTTGTTAATACTATAGCTTCTAGGCAGAGCTGCAGTAGTTCTAAACCAGCGGTTCGCAACCTCTTTAGGCCACGCCATAGTTAAACCAGGAGTTCCATAACAACTCCCTGGTTAAACGTTTTGGCATTTGGCCGAGCCCTTAGATCATCACCACCCTCCTCCGACCTCTATTAAAGTGCACTTTTCCTAGGTTACACTGCTCTAATATTTGGTATGCAACTTTTAATCACATAGATTTAATAGATTAATAGGTTAAGTGTTGATTGGTTATGAACAATACTGTCTGCAAATAACCACTGAATAGGATCATTGCTGTGTGGATTATCAAACTGTTTCATCAACAAGGTCAATTAATTTCATTAACCGTGCTACGATTAGTGAGGGTTTACTTGCATCAGGCCTGGAGAAATTAGTTCCTGATGTATAACCTAGTCTCCATACGACAGCGTCTGAATAGCAATGCCCGTGCTACCATTAGTGACGTTTTACTTGCAGTCAGGCCTGGAGAAATTAGTTCCTGGTATCACATAGTATAAGTATATATGTATAATATATACTGTATGTATAGTATATATGTATAATAATATCTGCAGTATACTACTGTATGTATATAATATATGTAGCATATAATGTATAATTTATACTGTATGTATAATAAATGTACAATAAATGAATATATGTATAATATATGTGGTAAACTATGTAGAATATATTGGTGGTATATATGTATAACATATACTGTATGTATAATATATGTACAATGTATGTATAATATATGTAGTTTACTATGTATAATATATATGCAATATACTATGTAAAGGATAGTATAAGTTGTTTATTATGTATAATCTATGTAGAATTTAGTGGTTTACTATGTATAATCTATGTAGAATATATGTGGTATACTATGTATAATATATATGCAATATACTATGTATAAGAATAGTATAAGTTATGTTTACTATGTATAATCTATGTAGAATTTAGTAGTTTACTATGTATAATCTATGTAGAATATATGTGGTATACTATGTATAATATATACAGTATGCAATATACTATGTATAAGAATAGTATAAGTTGTTCATTTAGCTCAATTGGTCAAGTTTCTTTGAAAAAAAAAATCAAGGAAAAAGTGGAAAATTGCCTGGACAAATCTGTGAGAAAATGTTGAGAATCCAACGGAATTGTTATTTTTGGTTCTCATTCATTTTCATTGGTGAAAAAGTACTCTAGGAGTTTAATTGTCTTTACTTTGATCAATTTTGATTTTTTTTTCTCTTTCTCTGAGTGATACTTGTTGGTTTTGTAAAAGTTGCCTACCAAATACAAAATAGTGCTTTAAAAAGCATGAGCTGGTCAAATGGATACACGTTGTCGGCCTTGACAGCCTGCAGCAGTTAATAAGTTTATCATATGGTTGTCTTTAATAATCCAGTGAAAGTTGCTCGGAACCAAATTTGTTTTGATTTCAATTATGTCCTTTTCTGATTTGTGTTGTTCCTAAGCTACCTGTGTTCATGTGATCATGTGCTCATATATAGTCAGAGGACACACTGCTGGATGCCGGTAGTACATCATGCGAAACCCATCAAGGTTTTAACTAAGTCCTCTGGTCGGTCCAGATGTGACCAATGTAATATACTCCTTGGGGGATTTTACACGTGACCAGTACACACACTGTAACCTGCAGAACATATGCAGTTTGGGATTTGTGAATGCTGGTAATGGTCGTACACTTCAGTGCAGTTCTATTCGCTACAATGGTGCATTGTGGTGAATATGTATGCAAAACACTAGTATATGCCCCCCCCCCCTTTCTCTGGGTAATTATCTATATTCTGAATATGAAAACTCATGAATAATCATATTTTTTTATTGATGCAAAAACATAGGTTCAGAGTTCACTGTACATAAAGCATAGACAATGCAGTAAGGTCTGCGATCAGCAAGGGTATCAACAAGTTTATCAACAAGTATCACTTCGCAGAAAATAAGTTTATCAAAAATAACATTGTCAAAAAGAATTATATATGCTAATCTAAAAGACTTTGTTATCACAAGTAATATGCAGATATGCTAATAGTGAAAGCCTATAAAATTGCTGTCAATATTAATAAGGTTTTTTCAGAAAATTACGATTTTGAATAATAACAACATACAGTATACGGTATGTGGTCATTAATGCGAAATAGGCTGAATACTGCCTCTATCATCTCAAATTTAAACTGTCTGTAACACATGATTGTTGTATAGAAAAATCTATGATCCCTGATAAACCACAGAAGTATAAAAATCAACATAATGCTTATATGTGTTTTCCTTTAAATTGGTTATGGCAAAGTGTTGAATATTCAGGAACTATAAGCAAGCAGTGAAAGATGGGAGTAAGGGAAAACATTTACTGTACTCTACTGTATACTGTAGCTGTATGAAGAGTATGCTTAGTTATGACGATCTCGAGCTGCCTGTCAAAGTTACTGCATGCATGGTAATACTTACTGATAGTATATCAGCACACTTAACACTAAAACAGCAGATCTTAATTAGTACCAGCCTGCCGTGTAGTTGAATGGTTTGACATGCTAATTGAGACAGGTAGACAATTAGCAATTTGTAAAATTTAGAAAGTACACTTTTATGAAACTGGTTGAAGTTAATTACAAAAGTATCTTCAATGATAGTGACAGTTATTGCCAGTCTGAGAGTAATTTGTCGACAGCCTAAAGTACAGCAGGAAGATGAATTGATGGAAACATATACAATTTTAACTTCATTTCACTCTGTGATGCAGATATAATGTGGTTGAAAACATCACTTGGAAACTTTTCCACCTCCCCTGTATTGCAAGATTTACGGATTTTTTTCAGCTCTCGCCCAGAAGAAAATGGAGATGTAATTAACGTCCACTGCCCAAATGGGATACAGTGGTATCAACATTTATTCTTGTGATGTCTGGGCTATGCATAAAAATAAAAAAAATAAAAATGTGAACCTCTTTTGATGTATTTTCTTTTCATATTCCAGCCTCAGAATATTCTCCTTACTAACGAAGAGATCAGACAGGGAGATATTAAACTGATCGATTTTGGAATCGCTAAATGGTTGGAGAAAGATCTGGAAGTCCGCGAAATCGTGGGCACAGTCGATTATGTCGGTGAGTGAATTGTGCTTTTCAATAATTACGTGCAGCCTGTACCTATCTCCTCGCTATTGCTGCACTCTTAGTAATATAACAGTTGCAGAGTACTGTTCCATTGACTGAATTTAGGAAAGCTGTTAAAAAGTTTTTCTGTCATGAAAGAGGTGTGTTACCCGATAAGGTTCATGGAACAGGGGAATGTGCAAGGGACACACGAACCAGAGTTAGTTGGCCTGCCTGTTAGTTCTGTTCACTCTCTCTGTTCACTGAACTGATCATGAGGTGGAGTTGATTTGTCCTCATGTTCAATCACTACCTTTGAATGGTTCCATCTAGGATACTACAGGATATACCTGCTACAGTACACTAAATGGTTCCATCTAGGAAACTACAGGATATACATGCTATAGTTAACTTAGTGGTTCCATCTAGGAAACTACAGGATATACATATAATTGTAAACTGGGTGCATGTCATGGACCTACAGTACTGTATGTAGATTGAGGAGTTCCAGGGATCTTAGTTGATATTCTGTTTTCTTTGATTGGTAAATAAATGATATTATCTTCCAGTTCATCTGTTATTCTCTGGTATATTGGAGACCCTGGACAATGTTTACTGAATTCTTGGACATGTTGTGGATTAAAAGTGTCTCCATCTCACTAACAGGCTGTTTACAGCTTAGGGAACATGCAGTACCTGCAGCATCAGGCTAACAACAGCCTTTAGATGAATTTATGATAATGTTACTCTCTAGCAATGAATGCATAATTGCAAACAAAGGCACTGTTGAGGTAGCAGTCCCACAACAATGCCAGTAAGAACAACCCTAACATCTAACATGGCTTTGATGGTAATCTGATGCAGTAGTAGCAATTGTTAACAACTTTATCGTAGCTACAGCATTAATTTACCAGAGAGTCCTTAACGAATACTTCCAGGCTACCCTGATGCCCCTAGTAGAAATCTTATCAGCAGTTAAGTGGATAATCTCCCACAACACTATGACGCCCATTAGAAGCAACCCTAACAACATTTGTTCCAAAAGTAATTTGATTTTCTTCACTACGAGCACCCTGAGCACATTAATACCTCTGCCTCCCCAATAGTACCCCAATGCCTCCCCAGCAACAAACATTTTAAAACTATATGTACCAGGTTCTCATCTTCAGCAATATAATAATGTACCTTGATGTTCTTAATAGAAGCAAATCCAAACATCCTCAGATATATCTGTTTCCCAAATAGCAGCCTAACTTAAGCTCCCTAATAATTCTTAAATAGATTCTGACACAGGATTTTTGTTTTCAAACTAATCTCTGGCAATATTGGAGAAGGTGTTCACTTAACTCAATTATAAGTCCTCATGACGAAGCCTGCTCCTCTCATACTGGGATTGGGGGGGGGGGGGCTAGTTCGATGATATCACCAGAGGAAATAGGTTATTGTGATTACTCAAATGCCATGTTTGATTCCTAGGGTGTTCTTCCCAGCACTGCTGCCATCTTGTGATCTAACTGATAAAATCTCTAGACTTGTCAGATTTCTGTTTGAGGTGGACAGCGAGAGGAAGGGACAGATGTTATCACTAACTCGATGCAAATTTGTCCAACTTTGATTGACTTACCTATTATAAGGAGCAGGTGACACCGGCTGGTGATTAGCCAGGAGTTACAATTATAACTACTTAAAGGGGCTGGAATAAACTGACTTGATGTTAAAGCAAAACTTGGCGACGGTCAGGCATTAGTTAGCTCAGGTAGTTTCCCCTGACTGTAAATGTTTTAAATGTCATTCAACAAGTGTTTTCTCCTGAAGGTAGATTGAGGTTAGGTTAACCATGGAGCTATAGACAGCTCCATGGGTTAACTAAATAAACAAAGAAGCAATACAACATGCCCAGGTCCCTCATCTGCATTCTCTCCCTTCCATACTTGAAACAAAGTTCTTAAATGTATGCAGTTAACTCTTGTAATGATTGACTGAAGCATTTTTAATCTGTGTTCATCACTTCTATGATTATAATGTTATTACTGTATCTTTGAAACAAATAGTTACTGGTAAAAACGAAGAAGATAAATCCCTCACAAAATGGATTGAGTAATTGTCAGTTGAAACTCATCAACGTTTTTCCATATATTTCAAAAGAAACATTCCAACTTGAAACTATGGCATTTAGTGGTGTATTTATTATATGCCGAACAATGGGGGAAACTAGAAAAACCTGAATCATATTGATCAAAGTCAATATTGTAGGTACAGTAGCCACAACAGGAATATATCATCTGTGTGTAAAAAGTTAAAAAACCCTAAAAAGGGTTGTGAAAGGATAGAATAGGATAGTAGGAGATACAGTGGGATATAACTGCTAATTACCATGTGATCTGCTAATGCTGTTGAACATAAAGTATGAAGACGATACTGTTAAAAAGGGTCACAAACTTATAACAGAGCATAAGAAATGAAATTATTCTTGCCGTATTGAGATGCAAACATTTGTACTTGTTCAACCTTCTGTACAACAAGTATAGGATGCTGCTATACAAGAGTGTAATAATTTCAGTTTCTGTGAGGATGGAATGGAGAAAAAGTGAAGTGGTTTAATATCCAAATGTTTCTTCTCCAGGCTACTCCATCTCCTAAAATCAGATTGTTATCTTTAAAAGCTGATTCATACCCTCTGCTCTTCTTGGCTCTGTTTTTGTTTGCAAGAGATCGGACATGTGTGGTATTAACATGTCACAGATGATTGAAACGCTTTTGAGGAACGTGTTTAATATTTTGACGAGAGGGAGAGGTGCTGAACCTGTTAGTGAATAAATGTTTATTGGACCATCCATTGCTACAGGCCTGTGAGGGGTGAAACATTTTAGCCAATCTCAAAGTTGTCTAGTAAAAAGTGATGATTGATTGCAGGAGATGTTATATTTTATCTACATGAAAATTCAAACATCTTTAAAGTTTCCTTTCAAATTTTCTTTTTCATCCCAACCTGGCAGGCTGGCACCATGTTGTATTATTTAGCACCTGCTACCCTGGAACACTATATACAATATTGCTGTTGATATTGTTGTGTAACATGATCCATTTAGTCAAGAACACAGATAAAAGAAGCAGGAAGCATCAAATATAAATGACCTAGATACTAGATCATTTACGAATAACATCGCCATTTCTTCATCTCAATCTTGTTGCAGCTCCTGAAGTGTTAAACTTTGAGCCGATTTCCTTCGCAACGGACATGTGGAGCGTGGGAGTGGTGGCGTACGTCATGTTGACAGGAGTATCTCCATTCACTGGCGACACCAAGCAGGAAACCTACCTCAACATCTCTCAGGGCAATCTCGACTTTCCAGAGGAGTATTTTAAAGACGTCTCTTTAGAAGCTCAGGACTTCATCAAAGCTCTCTGCATTATAGAACCTGAGTAAGTCAATGCTTCCAAACCCTTTTAAGCTTGTCTTTCTGTCAGCAGTTAAACGAATCGACAAGAAAGTGCTGAGGATATAGAAGAATTTCTTATGCTGGAATGTAATTGATTTCTCTGATAGACCTTCTAAGACCCCCCCGAAGGTAACAGAAAATAGAATTGTAACAAAAGATATTAAAAAGTGGATGGTATAAATTTGTAGAAACACCAAACCATTTTGTTAATGTTATTGAACAGAAAATTGGAATGCTAGTTTTCGGTTCATTGTTCTCCACTCTCTCAGCAAACAATGGATAGAAACAGTAAAAATTTTTAGAAAATAAAATGGGGCAGTTTGGTGATGCTTAAGTGAGTGAGATGAGATGGTACAGTAATACTAGTTAGCCAGGTGGATATGTAGTCCATTTGTCGAGGAGAGACATGCTATTATCTTGAAATCTTGGTTTGAAGAGCAAAAATGCAAAAATAACCATTTGTAAACTAATGGCTACACTCAAAAGCGCACAAAATTTGCTACAGTTGCTATGGAACCCGGAAGCTCAGTAGATTATTGAGGCAAAGCAACAAAATAGAGGGGGCCATACCAAAATTTCAATTAATGCTCATTGCTATTTCGTGCCAAGCAGTTTTAATATATCTTACTACTAGAAGTTGAGAAAAAAAAAATTTCATGATAATTAAGGAGGCCATTAATTAGTAAAAGAACTAAATATAAAAAACATATTATAAATCATTTTCTTGTTTCGTTACTTAGGAACCGGTTAACAGCTGCAGATTGCATAAACCATCCTATATTCAGGAGCAAGCACCTTAGTGACGGATGTTCATCAACAAGTATAGAAGATGGCTCCCATCATGAAGAGGCTGCTACCACGAGTACGAACAAACCAGATATGCAAATTCTGGAATTGAATAATTCATTAAATAACGGCTTCCGTCGTCTGTTGGGGTTGGAAGAGGAATGCTCCGGCAATAAGGAAATGATTCTCTCGGACGATAACTCCAATAAGTTGATCGTGTCATCTGAGTGCAAACTGGACGAAGAAGAATTGAGAACTGCCCAAGAGCCGTCAGATTCGACATCTTCGCAAATCGAGCAAATACCAGACGAGAATCATGTCATGCGGACCGAAACATCCTCACCTCCTCATCCAAAAGAGCAAAGAACAATTACGCCATCCTCTTCTATTCAGATGAGCTCTGAGACTATTGAAACAGAGGTTGTTAACATAGAACCTCCTCCTCACAAGAGTATATCAAGTGATTACATCAACAAAAGCGACTCTGACGAAGATAAGGAGCAACAAAGGGGCGAGTTTTTCACCTTCAACAACGTCAGTCCCAACAAGGTGATTGGCTCTATGGCGGAGAAGTTACATGGGTATCATAAGGGGGACAGTCCCTTCTCCCCCTCCTCAACTCCCTACTCCCCCACCTCTAGTCCCTACTCCCCCTCGTCAAGTCCCTACTCCCAGAGACAGATACTGCATCATGGCAAGGAGAATATAATCAATGACAGTACTCCAGAACCCAAACGCTGTAAAATGGAAGTTTGATGTCAATGTTTTGTTCTTTGTAGGCTTCAAGAATTTATTCTATAGATAGTTCGTTCATTTATTACGTGACATGGCTCGCTTTATCAGTTCCTGGACGAGGATGTTGAGATTGCTAGTTGCATGTTGTGCTTCTGATTACTGTATCACACTCAACCAGCATTAGTAACCAGGAGAAGATTATATGTGAATCAATACACACAGATGAAACCCTTCATAGGCAAATTTTGTGCCAAAAATTGTGTTACCACCATTCACAACGACAACTCCTATCAGTGCAGGTTACCTTTAAACACCATATGTAGCTTTACAGAAATTACCCCATAAAAGAGGTTGAACAAAGTTGCTGAAGGAAAACATTTTATCCTCCCCCCCTCCCCCCACCACCACACACCCAGACTGCTTAATCTACTCCTCACAAAACGAACAAACAGCACAATATTTTTTAAGACATACACCTTTGTGTTCTCAAATAACATATGTACATTACTTTTCTATACCTTACATTATATTAATGTCCATTACTTTAATGTTATAGATGAGTAAGTACAGTATGTTGTCAAGAAGGTATTTTCATTGAAAGGTGGTGACCTGTGCTGACGGTAAACCTCTCCTTTTTTCTTGGACTGTGACTTTATCAAAAGTAAACTTCAAACCTAAATTCATTGTTTAATGTGTATATATCTGACATAGGTACAGATTCGGCCATTCTTGTTAACAGTCCTATGCATGGACCAATGTAAAGGGTATGTTAATCGTTAATGGAGACATCGAGATTGGATGATGAGAAGAACTAGAAAAGTTTCTTTGAATTTTCTTTAAGCTAGAAGTATGAGGAGGGGAGGTGCGCAGCAAGGTGTACATATTTCTCTACACTTTGATCCATGCCGTGGATGTTGGAGAATGGTAGTATATTAATGGTGGTTGCAGACACTCTATACTGTTAAAACATCGTTAACATCTCACTGAACTTCTAACATCTCATCGAACTATCGCTCGGTCTATTTCAATTGAGTTACTTCCTATGCTATCAGCAGGCACTAAATTGGACAGGAAGAGTTTTGTTTAAAGATTCAGTTGTCTGTGAGGGCTCATAATTTAATTGTCAGTAATGGCACTAATTCTGTGTCCTGTCTGACTATAAATATAACTCGATCATGTTGCAATTCCTGGGTCGGAGTCACTTCCCTGAATAATGGCACAGCCGTTTCAGTTTTAGAATGCCAAACAACACACACAAGTTTAGTTTAGACATGATATTGACAACATATAAATATCAAAATAAAATAAAACTGTTAGAAAACTGCTTATCCACTAGAGAGCCTGTGTAAGAGAATGTATGTATTTCTTTAGATCCTACTGCAAGCAGGAACTCACGAAGAAGCCATCATTGGCTTATCAAAGCCGCAAGCTGACCGAAGTCAGTCTCTTAGATTCATATTTAACGTCCATGATTATGACTTGTCAACAACTCTGTAACTGGACGACATACATTAATCTAGGTGTGACTCAAACTCGGGACCTTATGATTGAAAGGCACAGGCATTAACCACTGAGCTAACACTCCATAAACTAACACTGAGCTAACACTCCTAAATTTTAGCCTCTGAAGAAGATCCTGCTAGGAACGATGTGTTGGAAGTATGAAAGGCCATATTTTGACCATCTTAAGTTTATTTTCCTTACACAGGGACAGATTTTGATAAACTGAAATCACTGATAGTTAAGGCATAGAACTGATTTGTCTCAAGTTTTCAAAACAAGATGCTCTGAAATCGTCTGTAGATTGAACTTCTCATACCTTGATCTAAATTTGTTATCAATAGTTGTTACAATACTATACTAGCCTGCTTAACGATCAATCACCCAGTGTATTTTTTTTTAAGTGTTTTCTGGCATCAGCTGCCCCAGTAACAGTTGTGCATGTACAGTTTGTGAGTCACAGACAAATTACAAAAGTGATAAATAAATTAGTGGTGTAAAGAATCGTTATTGACAAGAATATTGCATACCTGTTCTCTGGTATTCCATTGTCAACAAATATATGCACTCTAGTGAAAGGAATTGCTCAAGCAGATTGATAATTTCAGACAATAGTACTTGTACTGCTATCCAATGAAGAATGGAATTATTGTTCACAAGCATAATTAAAATTATTTTTTCAAACATAACACACCGAGTGAGCATTTCTTGCAGTCAATCTGTGTAAATTACATATGAAGTACCTAGTACCAAAATGAACCCGTTATTTCTTAAATTTGTTTGTAAGCGATGAAATTTGAAAGATTCAAAAGAGCTGAATGGACAGTATTGAATGATTGGTTTGTTGGTGTATGATCAGTGTGGATAAAAGTCAATGGCTATACTGCACTGGACACCTCAATGTAGATACACAACGAAACATTAACATTGGATCAGAGATACAGGGGGGGGGGGGACAAGGTGGAAGGAGAGGGGCGATATGTAGGGTTGGAGTTTTCAACCAATTCAACTTGAGAATAGTGTAGAGCATGTACTTCATATGGATGACATAGTTGTGCTACTCTCCCCCCCCCCCAACCCAATGTGGAAAATATTTGGTCCAGTTTGATCCAGTGTGCATCCAAGTAATGCCTCTCAAGGGTACCAATTTTGTGAAACATATGTGGCATTCAATGAAAATTCTCATAAACTAAATTATAATATTTTAAACCTAAAATGGTTGATAAATGTTCTCCTTGGGAGGGGAGGGGGGTGGGAAAGTTACAGTGCATTGATAAAGATTTCTCAGAATATCAATCCTTTTGGTATGAAGAAAGATGAAAGTGATTCTGTGACAGGTCAAGTGGCTGAAAATGGTTTATTGAAGAAAGTTTATTAAAATGACAATTGACATTTTCTTTAACAAGTGCAAATATAAACTTGTCTGAATAAAATTGTCTGATTAATCTGATTGTCAGCCAGCACACAAGTATTAATTAATATCTGTTATATTACAAAATAATTCATAGTCAGTTAAGGACTCTTGAACAGTTTGATAAGTCCTAATGGTGTCAGTTATTTACATATTTATGATCATAATAAATGTGTGAGTTTCACATTTGATGAATATATATATATATACAATATTTATTTCAACTTTGTAATAAAAGTAGCTTTTTATTTCTAATGAAGACTTAATCGGCTATGATTACACAACCTTATTTACAGAACAATTTTGATGGCTCACAGTTCAAACAGAACATCTGAGAAACTGTCAATATCTGGTCTAATATTAATGTTATAATTATAACATCTGTTAAATGTTAGTATCGTCTTCTTGTTGGAAAAGTCAGGTCGGCAAGAGATTATAATGATCTCTTGGACAACGGCTTAAAAGGATAGTTCATGTGAACTTTTCATTTTGTCTAACGTAAGAGGAACATATTGTACACATTCTGGTGAAATTTTGCCAAGGATCTGTTTACACATGTAATGAAGTGTTTTCTTTTGGTCAGAGTCAGTAGGAGGTCTCCATGATCTCTCGGACAACGGCTTAGAAGGACAGACCCAGTGTAATTTGTCTTTAACTGCTGAAACTTGAATATAATCTAAGAAATCCTTAACTGTGACCACTTAAAATATCAGTTTTTTTTTTAAATGATGTGTAGGGAATGTATATTTCACCAGAATCCCTCTTAGAATAAGTTCCTCTTTCGTGAGCAAAACACAAACAAAAAATTCCCCTGGATTGCCCTTTAATGAAAATGTGAAGAGATACTTTATTACCAGATAAGTGTTGTATTCAGTGGTTTGTAGTTTGGTGTGTAACAGCTATAGGTGTAGTCATAACATACACTAGTGTGATTTATACTACTTTAGCATTCTAGAGTTACTTAACAAATGAATCAGGTATTTGTTTTGTCTGTGGTAGTAAGCACTGTTCCTCTCTCATTAATATAACTAGAATGAGTTGTATTTAATTATGCTTTAATAGAGGAATACATCCACATTGAGAATGTAAGATAATTTGTTTTGTACATATCAGTGCTAGCTATATGGTAAGAAGTCAGAAAACCAAAGATACTGTGTCCAAAATGTTATGATTATTTAACTGGCAGCAAGAGAAGTCAAAATGCAACCACCTATATGGATTTGAGGTGAAACGACAAGCAGCATGTTTGCTTGGTGTTTGATTTGCAAACTGCAGGGAAAGACTCCCATTTTGGGAAGTTAGAAATCAATTAAATTTTGCAAATAAAACTTAACCATGAATCCTAGCTGAGTGTAACTTAATGGCAGTATACGTTATTTACATTTCATAGCTATGCACAAAGATTAGTTGCACTTCCAAATGAAAGAGGCCTTTTCTTGTTTTGGTGATTTAACTGTTGAGCAGACAGTCTCAGTGAGTAATCTGATTGGCCAATTTCTGTACTTATGGTACTTTTCTGTGATATCAAATGTACAAATATTATGATCATTAACTGCCATTAACAATGATAAAAATAGAACTTATCTTGTGACAGTTAACATGTGATACTCTTTAATTAGTTAAAATTATCAGGGCTGTAATTTATACCTTTCCTATTTTGCCATTGTCTTCCGTTTAGACAAGTCTTCATGCGGCCAAATTATGCAAATTATCAGTTTCTACTTAACATGTCATTGGTGTCTGACCAAATTATTTCTTATCCGCTTCCATTTGAATGCCTTCATTAATTAATTAATTAATTAATAAGCTGGTCATTTCTGTTCAGATCACCAGTGTGCTTTCCTAAGCTTAAAATGTTTAATTACTTTTAATACTATGCATTTGATTGTAAGGGACCAATTGTTGTGAAGAATGTTCAGTTTTTTTATGTCAAGTCAGTAAGCTTTGCAGCTACATTAATT
>KN889953.1:30450-43090 GCA_000934455.1 Apostichopus parvimensis
AATAAAACAATTTACCTCTGGCCCGACCATGGCAGTAGGATCAGTGATTGTAGAAAGAACTTCAGAAACCACTTCCATTGGAATATCTACGGCAAGAGGACGATTACTGCATAGAATTATGGTGCCATTCAAACAATTAACATTATTTTCATGTGATCTATTGTAAGCATATATCATGTAGGATGAAAAGCTGTATACATTCTGCTGAGAGAGTGTTAAAAGCCTAGGCGGAAGATTGAGGATTTTTTATTCGTTATAACAAACGAGTATAATGAACAATGGTAAACTAACAGGGAAATTATAAACAAATTTGAGGATTTAAAGACTATTTTTTTGGGTAGAACAGGATATTAACCAGCGACATGAGGATCACAGTCGAGAGATTACTGGATCGAATCCAATTCTGAAAAACAAAAATAGCTTTGCTCTATTCAAATTTGTTTACAATGGGGCTTTCCAGCAATACCCAAGATCAACAGAGGGCGCTGTAATAGATCTACAGAGGGCACTGTAATAGATCAACAGAGGGCGCTGTAATATAGTTCCTATCTATTTCCATGAGACTTGACACGCTGCACTCAGATCTTAACAGTACCATGAGTTGATCACTAGTAGTAATCTATATTGTTTGTACTTATTGGAGGAGCGATCGATTGAAACTTTTCAAAGTTTTCTCAAGTATGTTCTTTTGTTTGGCAAAACTGCGCCAATGGAATTGTGAACCAGCCACCCATCTGTCCACAAATTCATGAGGCAGCTTGTGAGCACAATCCTGTTACCTCAATTCAGGAGTATGACAGCGCCCTCTCTTAAAACAGTGGAGAGACTCATAGTAACAGAATATCTTGAGATTTTAGACTTTTGTTATTATAACAAAAGCAAATAACATTCTTGTTTGGTGCATCGCCTTGACAAATGTCAATACATTGCAAACGCGCGATCAAAACTTTGCATGACATATTCTCCTCCCTAATGTATGTAAATTACGATAAGAAAAAAACAGTATTTTGAAGAGAGAAACGAAAAATTGATTTTACCTTCAAATCTTGGCTTCTTTGGTTCCTCTGCAATTTCATCTGCAATTTTCCTTTTTTCTAAGGAAGAAAAAAGATTAAACCTAATTTTAGAAAATTATGATTTACAGGACGAACCAACTGTTAAACAAACTGTCTTCAAAATGGCAACTATATCCTACACAGAGCCACTGGACACTTCAGCTCAAATATCTCTCCTCGGCCCTAGACAAGGTCAGACATTTCTCTTCGTTTAGACAAAGGTAAGATTTTTCAGTATTTTGCTAACTCTATAAAGGTGGGGCTTGAGAAAGTATGACAATGAATTACTTTCCCCCCTGAGATAAGACCATAAGAATGCGGAGTATGTTGCTTACTACCAAAGATCTTGCTATAAAACTCGCTTTGTTATTGAAAATTGGTTGTCAACCCAGAAACATGATATAACGGTGGTTGTCTCGGGGACATTGTTGGTACTTTTCTCAGGATTCGTTGGTTGTTATAACTTTCCGACACGGGGTCGTACCTGTTGATCTCCCCGGGGTGAGGCCAACACCGTGCATGGCGGTGACGGCCATCGTACTGGCACGGAGCGTCCGTCTGGCATTTAGGAGCGTCGGCGTCAGGTTTACGTTGGTTCCATCGGGGATGGATGACGTGGGTGAAGTGGTCTGGGTGATGGTGATACGTCCGCCCATACTAGTGGTGCTCGTGGTAATGGTCGAGTCTGATGCTGCTATCAAGAGAAGGTTAATTTTGGAATCATCTGCATTGTGTGAGCGAGACAGCTAGATACAAGTGACTACCAGTACTACTGCATCAAAATCATCGAAGAATACGGAGATATGAAAAGGGCATATTCCAAGCGGACATTTCTTCCCTATCGTCCAGTAATTTTACCGAATCGACTGAGTATTCCATACAGGAAGTAGATGGGAGAAAGAATTAATGTAACCTTAATGAATGTTGGGTTAATGACGGTAGACTAATGACAGAAAGAAAACTGCTCTGTTAAAAAATAAAACAGTGCTTAATCAAGAATTTTCTGTGCTTGCATCTAGGATTTAGGACAGAACTGTCAGTGAAGACTGGTTTCTTATAGCAAGTACACTAATTGAAAGTGCTATTTATGGATTGAATTAAGATATTGACTGGTGGCTATATTTGAGTTTCTGGATAACTGAATTACATCTGAATAACTCTTCTTTGTTGTGAGTCTTATCTAGCTAAATGGGTGTCATCATCAGATGTGTGCTCATACTGGGAGCAAACTTTTATGGATTTTGTTTCGGGTTTTCACTCCGACAGCCAGGTTTTACTCTTTAGTTGTCCAAACAGCAAATTTTGGTGTCCTAAATATGTAGCAAAATAACAAAGAATGACCAATATGTACACTGTAGGAGAGATGTGTAGGTTTGTTGAATAGAACACAAGCTTTGGGGGTGATAGCAATTTACTAGTTTACCTATTTGATTTTAAATAACTTGTCTCCCACCAGATGACCTCCAAAGATGATTTTGGTTGTCAGAGCAGAAATTTTGTCGTCTCAGATGACTGGCCAGGACAACCTTTTAGAAATAGTCTGTCATACCAAATTGTCTCATGAACATCCTTGAAGCACCAAGAAAGTAGTTTTCTGGACAAGACAAGGCATAGCTTAACATACCATAGCTGAATATTTCACCTTTATCACTACTAATACATTGACAACCTTCCCAGAATGCACCTGACTTCCTGCAAGCAAAACATCATTGGCATCAATAATAACAGACATTAACACTGCTGACATTAACAAACATCCTACTGTAATACATCTTGCCTTTGCATTGGCCTTGTGTTAGGATCTGAGACTAGGCCCAATACTAACTGATACTGTAACGAATCACTGAGTAGTTTAAAAAGAAAATTAGTATATCTCGCTCTCTCTCTTACTTCCATCAATTGGTGAGGGCGGTCTTGAAGTGGAGTTGTTTATGTTAGGTTGGAATTCTGGATCCCAGATGGGAGAGTTAGCACCATAAACCTCTTCTTCAAGCATTGAGAGGAATCTGAAGATGTTACATAAGAGAAGAAAACTGATTGTACATACTTGATTAATCATAAATTCCCTTCAAATTAACACTGCTTCAGTTAATTATTTTTTACGAAGCTTAAGCGACCACAAATATAGGAGAAGACCGCAAGGGCTTATAGATTACAACTTGCACGTCGGGTAGCTTCCAATTCAACATTTTAGCTCAAATTTGGAATCTTTTCAATTTAGAAAGTCATTTCAGATGGGAAAGCCATAGGGTGCTCTTGAATGAACCCGAAACCTCCCCATTGCTATGCCTCATTGCTTCAAATGCCACTGCCTTTATCCACTCGGCCACAGCACCAATTTCTAATACTGATCAAGGTCCTTTCATATCACATTTGATAATCAGTCTAATTTTAAACATTAGCAAGATATCAAGTTTAGTGTCAAATTATGGAAGTTTTGAAATTATTCTGTTTCCACTGCTTTTAAGTTCCATCCATTAAACTGTAGTAATATTTAATTTGGACTTGACCATGTTCATATTAGATCCAGTTTTTTTTTTACTCTAAAAGAAAATATAATTTTTAACACAGATATAGCCTACAATAGAATTACTTTGCGAGAAAACCAAACGGAAGGACCATAGAACTGTGATTAAGCTGGACATCCATGTGGGGTAGTTAAAGCAGACAATTTATCAAATTTAGTTGTTGTTGTTGTTTTCAAGTACAAAAATACTCAAAAAGCCTAAAATGAAAAACTTGGAAAACATTGTGACTTTATCTAAGATATAATTCCAAGGCTGGGAATCACAAGTTGGTTTAAAACTTCATCCTGCATGACAGAGAGTCGAGTCCTTCATATATGAAGGCTTGAGTTACTTCAGCAAAATGAACTTAATTAATATATGAAGTCAGATCTTCACAGGTATTCACACAACGCTGTCTGCTAATGGTGCGCTTACAGGACATTCATTATCAACATACAAAATTCATCTTACATCGAGAAGGGAACACTTTGGTGTGAACGTTTGGACAGCTGTTACCTTGGAAAATGTGTCATCACTAACGTCCTCTTCTCCGGGGGCATCTTATCTTTCTCTGCTCGGAATTTTTCCAGCAGCTGCCTCCGTAGAGTTGGGAATACCGATCTTAGGAAAGTCCTTCCGAAGATATGCGTGGGCTCGTACCGGGTCAGACTGTCACAGAAGCTGGGCACATGACAGAAGCATAGCCACCTGGTTGGTCAAGGAACAAGTATTACGATAAGTGACTCACAGCATCTAAGTACATCTACGCCATAACTTAATGTGAAACTATGGAAACGGTTCCATGCAATGTAAGATATTTTAAAAGTCATAAAAGTAAGGATGTTTTTGATTTTTTTTGTTTTTTCGTTGTTGTTGCTGGTGTTACATCTGGGGAGCTGGCCGGCTCAGTCCGTCCATAAGCTAAATTAAATAATCCCACCAATATGAATATGCACCTGTTTTTAAGGGGTTTTTTCTCAAAGATATACGGCAATATAATTTTCATTGAGATAACTTTCATTGTAAGTAGTAGTTTTTCATGGTTTGTCAAATATATATATATATGTGTGCTCAAAGTTCTTCGGAAGATTTTGCGCCTTATGAGTACCATTTATTATTATTTTTATATAATTGTTCTTATGTGCTATTGAGAGAAAGAATCAAAACAAACCTTCATCACTATTGGGAAGACATTCTAGTGACCCTCAAACAGCTAGAGAAAAGTGACATCACCCAATTTGCTTGAACAATCCCTGTTAAGGGTGTTACCTGCTACTGTTGATACTATGATGATGTAGTTTATAATTATCAATACTACTACTATTAATGTCACCAAATAGCAGTGCTTACTTGTGCAAAATAAACTAAGAAAAGGAAAAGGAATGAGAATCCATAATTTCACCCCCTAGAGACAAAACTATCAAATTCAAAACACGTCTCCCAAACAGAATTCTTAGCTGTGTTTGCTGAATTTGTTTATGACAAGTATCTCAACCAAACAAGACAAACAGTATGATTGAGTTTCAATTCTCTGTTACACTGTCCCTTAAGGGGCTAAAGGCATTCATTCAAAAGTTAACAATCTTGAACTTGACAAATTTTGTTTATCATAAACAAGTTGCAAAAGTGATACAACTGTTACACATATTTGCATATCTTTGCATATCATATAGAAAATTAACTCAATCTGCATGAAATTTTGCAATTTGATAGCAAATTTACATTGGGTATTATTGATTTACTTTGAGTAGTTCAGCTTATATATACTCCGGTTTGCTTATCATAAACAAGTGCAAAAGTGGTACAACTGTTACACATCCTTGCATATCGTCTAGGAAATAAAATGATTTTGCATAGAATATTGCTGTTTTGATAGCAAATTGGGTATTATTTACTTTGAGTAATTCAGCTTATACTCGGCAGTATCTTCCATTTCTTCCCTCTGTTTCCTGGCAGTCGGTGTCTCCAACTTCCAATGTTTCAGACAATGTAAAAACATCTTGGCAAGGTCGTACATGGTCTGCCAGTCCTTCTGGGCAAGATGGCCAAACTTATGAAACACAAAGTTAGTAATACCCTGTAGAAAGGCAATGGAAAGACAAAGAGGTGACTCTGAGACTAGAAAACCAGTCCAATTTAGTACTTTTGATGTGCACAAGAAATTCTGTCATTGCAAAAGCAATGACACAGGCAGAATGTATTAAAGAGGATCACAAGAGAGAGAGGGGAGGGGGAGGATGGGGAAGGGTTGGTGATGGGGACAGGGTGGATGTGTTGACAGGGTGGGGGACAGGGTGGGTGGTGGGGACGGTGTATTTGTTGGCAGGGTGGGGGACAGGGTGGGTGGTGGGGACAAGGTGGATTTGTTGGCAGGGTGGGGACAGGGTGGGTGATGGGGACAGGGTGGATTTGTTGGCAGTGTGGGTGACAGGGTGGGTGGTGGGACAGGGTGGGTGGTGGGGACAGTATCCCTTTTGGTAAAACCAAGTCTTGGCTTCAAAATCAATTTATACCTATGCAAATGAATTCAAAGAGGGACATGGCTATATTAAAGATCAAAGGCTCTTGCTTCACTCAATAGCAGCACATGCACTTCCAGTTCTTGCAACAGAAAGCTTAGAACCATATGAAAGTGATATCCAGGGACTCACAGGTTACTAAATGCAAAATAACAATGAATGAGATATTACTCAGAGCTTTGGTTTTATTATGCCTTGTAGAACTTGCAGACTTTCTGGAACTTTTGCCTCTTTTCTGTTGCACTATTTATAGATCCTAGTGACCTAGCTACCAGACATGTAAAGTTTGTGCTGGAAGTTACCATTAACTTTGCATTGTGTATTGACTGCCACAGGCTGGTGGTGCCGTACCTCTACTACAACACTGAAGGAACGATACAGGGTTTCTGACATACACCAAATCCATCAAAATCATCAAAATAATGTTTTAAATAAGCACAAAAAACTTATTATACATCTGTGGGACACAACATTGTCTGTGCTGGATTATACGGTAGAAAACTCCCTACTGCATGTTTAGGAAATATTGAAATGATTGTATCTGCAATGATCTCTTTGTTATGTAGAGAGATATCTGATAATTAATATTGCATGGCTACGATTACCATTCAACATAAAATACAACTTTAAGTTTGGGTATTCTGACCACTTCACCAACAATAAAGGCTATGGTAATGTACTGTATGTAGCACATAATAGGAATTGGATTAACCCTACAGTACCACTGCACCCATAAAAATCATCTGTTACCAATGGCAACAGCTGCCCTGCCTCTTGAATCAAGCTACTGTAGGTCACCTCATAGTCACAGATATCTCAATCATTCAACATCACTATCAAACTAAATCAGGGTTTCAAATTTGTCCAAATCTCCAGAGACATTTGCATTAGAAAAGTAGCTGCAAGAAATGTAAAGGTCTAGAGGTGCCATTTTACAAGCACTCACATGAATCATTAATGTCTTCTGGCATTTCCATGTTTTCTCACATTTTGGTGGAAAAAAGCCTTGATGCACTTTCAATTCTTTTAGAAATTGCCTAATTGCTCTTGTGATAGCTGAAAAGTTGTCTTCTTGTTCTACCATTACAGAGATGCCTTGCAAATCTGGATCCTTTATGATTCAAGGCCTGGATACAATCATGTTCAAGGCATAAGAACCACAGCACTAAAGCAACCAGTCAAATTACTGAGAAGTGAAATACTATGAAACATCTGACATGTTTCTTATTTCATAATGAAATGAACCATTCCATTAACAGGGTTGATATTTCAGGAATTTTCAAAATTATCACTGCTATCCCGCAAAATCCTGAAATTCCCTTTAAAATTTGTCTAAACAGAAAATTTGTGAAAAAAGATGAAAGTTTACCCGAAGGACGACAAAGAGCTTTAACAGGACATGAAGGTTTTGTCCTGGACAATGAAAATATAAGTAGTAAAAAAATAGTTTCATCTCCGAACATCGGACTTAACCTAAAAAATCATTTCTTGGATCAAACATCCGATCAAATCGGTAAAATGTCCATACCTTTGATATGCTTGGCTGTTCAAATGGTGGAGTACTTCCTAGAGCACTTTCAACGGAAGGTTTGCTCATCTGTAGAATACATTTCCTAAGAAGCTGCGCAAGAAATGGAGAGAAATTGTAGAAACGTTACTTTGAATGGTCCGTTAACAGAGTGACTGCAAATCGAAAGATGACTATAACTCTTAGTGCTCTGCAATGTGTGATCATCTCTATTATGTACTATCACAAGAATGGAAAACAATTAATTAGATTAATTAGGAAACCACATAATCCAACAACCCACAAAAGTTTGATTTTATGCACACAAAGCTGAAAATCAAATTGGAAAATGCACGGGATAAAAAGAAGGATTGTTTGAGCAGAACAGATACTTCAGTTATTTGCGCTGAAATCATAGCCTTTTCGATAGAATATATGTTTCACCGAAATTTGCTAGATGCATAAAGGAAACACCCACAAAGGTCTCTGTGGAATGATCATTTAATGTGTGATATTAATTTTGACAGTAATGATACCAGCTAAATGCATATCCCTTTATCTTACCTTGAGAGATACAAACTTCGATAAACCAAATTAAGATGGTACCTTTTAAGTTTTTTTTCTTTTTCTTTAAGTCGATCTATTTTAAAAACTACCTTGAATAAATAAAAGTAGACTTGTTTGGTATCAGCATCTTCTTCTTTATGGACACAGAGAAAGAGGTGCTCGACGTCGACCACGATGCTCAACATCCGATTGATCTCCTCCTCGGCGACGTTTTCAAGGTGAGAGACATGAGATGCTATCGACGAGGAAAAGAAATATCAATATTTTAAATTACTTAAAAACCCTAAAAAGGCTCTTTTTTGGCTCTGTGTTGCCAACGGAAGCTTTCTATTTGACAGTTGATTAGAAAACGAAAGACTACAGAGAACAGTACATCAGAATTTGAGAACAATTAAAAAGATAATTGTTGAATTGTTTAAAGTTAAGAAATGAAAGAGAGAATATTAGATTTGAGTTCTGATGGAAAGATGCTACTTCAAGACATGATTTTCAACAACAAAAATGTTAATATTTCAACTAAAATGTAATGTTTCCATGAATCTACTATGGTGGGTCTGCATCATTTAACACGTCTTCATAACCTGATAAGCACTCCAATGTAATTAGGAAGTCTCAAAATTACCAGAAATTTACAACATTGTGAATCCTGTTGGGTTTATACTCTCCATCTGTTCCATTACCTACAATCTACTTCCCTCCACCCCCCCCACCCCTACCACCGCCCCCCTCAACATTACCCAGTACATTTAAACAATGTCTTCCTTATTTAAGTTTACAGCCCTTTCACAAGATTGTAACAAAGTCAAGCGATGTGAAGTATTTTTCAACTGCATTTATACAAGAACTCACTTGCAAACTTTCAAAAAAGTAAAAGCTCAGTCGTAACCCTGATGCTTTGAGCAACAATAACTGCTAAGAAATGAACTAAGAAACACACACAAAGTATCCCTGATGCTTTCAGGAACAATAACGGCTAAGAAATGAACTCAGAAACACACACACAATAATGCAGACGATAACATTGCTCACCAAGTTGATGACTGCAGCTTCGACAAGGATCCTCCAGACTAGCTAATGGAGTTGACATATCCAATCTTGACGGTTGAGTGGGCGTCGGTGGAGGGTTGGGATTCTTCCAGCCATTGCACTTACAGGTATCATCAGCCTGTTGTGGTAAAGAGTCCCAAATGAGATCTTATTTTAACATTCAACAAAATATTTAAATGTTATTTCAGAGCATTAAGTCGTATCCTCTTTGTTGATAAAAAAAAACATACTAATAGTTTATCGGGACGGTGGGGGCCTTTCTGCTCCAGTAACAGCCTTCTGCAAATAGACTTATCTGCTGTATGTACACTTTTAACATAGATCTAGCAGTTAACACAATGTATTGGATAGCCAGCATGCAGCAGTTCAGAAAGAAATGGTCACTTTATACAGAATTTAATAAACGAATAAAAGAAAAACAGAAAATTTAGATTACACAGCAGTCCATTGACTGACAAAGAATGCTTAAAAAATTCAGAGAAATACACGGTCCCTTAAACCAATACCAGGTTTACTATTTGTCAACATTAATCGGGATTGTCCTGTTTTGCTAACGAAAATATATTGTCCAACCATCAAAGTAAATTGTCCTGATATTTTGAAGGACTTTGTGTTGAAAGTTAAAAGATATCACAATTTTTTTTTCTTTCTTACCAAACGCAATGTTCAAAAGGATGCTACATAGAAACACTAGGCTACAGAAGTGGGATGAGTTAAAATTAATAGTTAATGATATTTGGCAAAACTATGCTAATTAACTACCCTCTGACTAGAATCATGCTGGTAAAAAGGTGTTTCAAACTTTTATGCTGTACTAAGTGGTGCAAAAGGTTGTAAATAAGCTATCGTTTGGTAAGTAGCACTCTTTAAAATCCAAACACTCTTCACAACCCTCCCCTGGGAAACATTCTCCCCCAGGATGCAGTGTCCCACTTTTCAACCAAACAAATATATTAATCCTAATCTAAACAGTAGAAAACCAAGAAATAACCCCTGGGAAAAATGCCTATTTAATTGCTACGGATACAGTAGGCCAAAGGTATTATTAAAGATTGAGAGGTGCCTGTTAAGAGACTTTGCCTACAGAATGTGAATGTGTCTGAGACTCATCACATCCATAAAAGCATTGCTCAGCTACTCACACCCATTTTAGAACAACTTTTAAGAAATTTTTTTTTTAAAAAAGCAAAAGCCAAAAGTATTAAAACCAAATATTTCACACTCATTTTGATAATGAATCTGAAGCTAGACATTTCACGAACATTTTTCAAGTAACAGACTACCGTAATATTCTGAAGTTCCTACAGCACCCAGATTCTCAAATGTACTGTAGAGTGGGGAAATCCACAGTACAATTTTATAATATAGGGCCAATTGAGAGATAGTACTGGCATTTGAATGCAAGGATATCCTAAAATTTCAATGTTCAGCACAATGATGGGTCATTCTCAAATTAGTCGTCTTTGATCCCCACTCAGAACCCACTTTAGAATATCGAACAGCAAATTCCAACAGCACCATGTGGGTTGTTCACAAATTAATGTCTTGTACTGTACTTTGATTTCCTCTCTCTACAACAGAGCATCCACTTCAGAATATTAGCCTTGGACTTGTACTCTTTCACATATTAGGTTAAAGGCAACATGGAATATGATGGCAAAAGGGTTTACGAGAAAGTATGCTTGGATTGGTCAACATCTCCCAAGTGGCCCTGAATTCTATCAACAGTTAGTCCTAGACTTTAATTTGAAATTGACCAGAGATTGTGCATTTGTAATTTTCCTTCCAGTATGCATATATTTTAGAAAGGGCTATGGGGGTCAAAGGGTGATGGGCGGGATACAATTACATTTAGTCGGTACATTTGCATATCTGGATACAACGATAGTAATAAGGTCTGGCTGGAAGCAGACTAATATTCTGATTTGAAGGGTTGAGCAAACGCTCAGACTGACTTTGACAGCCGAGTGGGAAAATGAGTCCACTGGGCATACAATTTCTAAACACTAGGCTAGAGCTCTCAAGTGACACTGCATTCCATAGTTGTAACAATTTAACTTCCAGTCCTGGTAACTCAAATATTACCGAACAACATGTTTTCGTGATTTAAGCTTCGATTTAGCTCGATGCTGCATGCTACAACTAGGGCAGCATTTATCAGTTATCAGTATCATTCAGCGCCTAGGCTACACATGCTACATTACTGTACAACACAATGCATGCTCCGTAACTAATACCCGCATACCTTACACGATGAGTACACCCCTAGCTTCTCCAACTTTTTGTTTTTAGGATAATTTTTCACTTGTGCTTTCCGTTGGGCGATTCTTTGAAGATTCATTGGTCGGCTTATTTCTCCTGGATTGATCTGTGTAGCTGACGGTCGTCTGTGAGACACCAAAGTTGGTGACCTGGGCTCGCTTTGTTCCTCTGTTTTGTCTTGTTGTGCAGCCATTTTGGATATTTACATTAAGCCTTTTAAATACTTGCTGACCACTTTTACGCTGCCTCGTAGCTATGTTGATGATCTTGATAATCTGTACAAAATAAAAACGACAAAAACGTCAAAAAAGCTCGCTAAAGGGTAATGAAAGTGTAGATTTTTCAACTACGTTTTAGCGGTACTGCAGAATCATATCCTCTTTAGTCTCATTTTTGTGTCATCAACATATATCTATCTTTGGCTCTCTGTAGCATGTACTGTGTATATTACTCTGGTCATCTCAAGCAAGGAAGGTGCCTGTCCGTAACGAAAAACTTTAAATGAGTGGACATACCTTTTAATTTGACTAACTTTGAAAATCGAAAAGAGAAAGTGTTTAAATAAATAACTTTTCGTAAGATATTACTGCAATTATGCGACTTAACTTGCTATGTTGACTATGATTACGCTATTGAAATTGAATCTACATAGCTTAGACCAGTTTCACGAGAGAACAACACTGTATTTGTAATTATACACAGGTAGCTTAGAGTGGGTTTGTTTACATTCAACTACATGGTAGTGACTCTACTAAACAGCCTCCGGATTTGAAAATAGTCCTTCGAAGTTATGGTAAGTAGGCCCTATACTGAATGTAATCTTAGAAATACCATTGAGACATCAAAGATGGACCCTTATCCTTATTTTATGTTGATAACTTCAATTTATTACCATTTGAAATGTTTAAATTTGTCTTTAATACAGCTTATGAAAAATTAGTGAAACTGTTACAGATGAAGGCCCTCATTCTTGCAGCAGGGTATGGAACTCGACTTCAAAGAGATCTCAAAAATGATGAGTCTGGAAATTACAAGCAACTATTGAATGTGCCAAAGCCTCTGTTGCCAATTGGAAGTCTTCCTCTCTCATCACATATCATGAAGATGTTGAATAAAACCAGTAACAAGATAGACAAAGTGTATTTAGTGGTAAGGAATACTACATTTTACAAAAGA
>KN889954.1:16429-28046 GCA_000934455.1 Apostichopus parvimensis
AAATTTCCTCAAAGAGAAACAAATATTTACATGTACACTTTCATATTTTCTTCAAGTGCACTAACGTACACAACAACATTAATTTGTATGTTAAGATTTTGATTATTTTACTGACATTAGCTTTCTTAAATTAATACGTGAACAACCAGGGCAGTACACAAGATATAGCTCATTGAACAAGGCAATATTCCATTCCAAAAGAAATTTCTGGAGGAAATACTAATTGCTGATGAAGACCAAGCAAGTATCAATACTATATATTATGGTTTTACATTAAATACAAATTTCAAATCTGGAATCTCTCAAGAAGCCATTTTGGCAGCTTAAATACTCTAACTTAAATATTTTAATATGATCACTTCCAATTGCTTTATCCGTCAAGTATGTGATTCTTGGGCTCTTTTGGATATCTCAGTACCTGAAGGGGATTTTGGTAGTCAGTTAAATTTGTATTAAATACAATTTGCATTAAAATTGGTAAAGTATTGTTTATGTCGATGTTTTGAAAGAAAATAAGGTGTATTATATTGGTGTTTTTTTTCACCGATCATGGTCACATTTTGTCATATCAAAATTTTGTTATTAAGTATAATGTTCAAAATTTACTTTCCTTTCACTATATTACTAGGTCATCATTTCTGCAATTCCTAGGTCGTGGAATAAGGTTAACTTAGGTAAATAGCATGACTTAAATATAAATGAACGCCTACTGTTGAAATTCTCTCTACAAATCAGAGCCACACATTTTGTGCACAGATCTAATATTACGAATAACGTTCCTCACTTAAAGGCCATAAGTAAATGGGAGGAAAGGTATCCACGTCATGAATTTAATTGGAAGTCTATTTTCATTATTTCCGTTTATTACAGTCAGTGAGCCTAAGCTTTAATATTTTCAGTTCGTTTCTAGCATAGGATTATAGGCCCAAATGATTATCTATACAGTATTAAAGTAAATGACTCTCCACTCTGTTCTTTTTGTTGCTCTGAAATTGAAACTTAATAGCAACTTTTCTATTCATGTCCAATAGTAAAAGATCATTTTTGAGGTTTAACTCTTGAAATGGTTGAGAAGTTGCTTTTAATTTGCGGTATTGTGTAATTTTCTTTGTAATCTTGTTCACTCCTTAAGTTTGTCTGTATGTCTATTGGGCTTCTGTTCACTACTAAGAGTAAGTAGGCAGACTTTTGTTATAAATACATCAATATATTTGTTATTATGTACAGTATCAAAGAAATGTAGAAGTTGAAAATAAAGATATGAAAAATGAGATGCAAAAAACAAATTACTCTCGAAGTTAAAATATGATAAATGGTGTATTTCAGAGATTTGAGATAGGGGGAGGGGTGCGGGGGAGGAGGCTTATCAATTTTGGCAATATTTAATGTTTGTTTAGATAATAAACACCGCTTGAAATGTTTAAGCCTAAATAAATTCAATCTATTGCAGGTTTTTATTCTTTTCTTTCTTCTTTCTTCTTCTCTCTGTCTCCCTTCCATCTCTCTCGCTTTTCTCTTTTCTTTCCGTTTCAAATTCTTTTCCTTTTTTTCCTTTCCATTTCCTCTCTTATTCCTATTTTTTAGTGTACTCACAAATTTCCCCCCAAATTTTCACAAGGTGGACAAATCGACCACCTTGCCCACCCCTAGCTACGTCATAGCAGGCATTCCAATAAGTCAAAACAAATGTCACTATTACGACTGTAAGCCAAATATTCTGAAAAATAGAAATGGATGGCGTAAACTCTACCAGTCACTAGACCGATGGGCTTCAAACTGTATGCTTAAGCATGTTAAAGGCGAGCTTTCACTGTTTGTTCTTAGCTTTCACTCATTTTAAAATAACATGAAACTCGTGCAGGAAATATAAATGTTAATCCTTTTAACGGTAAAATGTCAAAAATGGCTTAAATGTTGAACTGACGTCGATGGAATGCAACATGTTTTGGGTAAGACTTTCCATGTGATATTTGCCTCGGTGGTTGACGATAAATGGATCATATCAAATCTGGGATGAGATTTGCTCAATCCATGGAATGTCTCGCACTAGATTACATGTCGCATGAATTGTACTTGAAAACTGACTTATGGAATACAGTTTTCAAGAAAAAATAAAGTAAAAGATGATGAATCATAATCTGTGCTAATAGACTAGCAAACGAATTACACATGTCGATTACACAGGGATATGTAGCTGCTTTTGTGCTGACATTGTTTGGATCATTGAAAGGAGAAATACATAAAAATTGACCTCTGCGACGCCGGTATTGAACTTGCCCTAGTCTTCGATTCAGCAATTGCAAGGCGTTGATGTATCCCAAATGTAGGAAAGTATTGAATTCTCTATATTCGAGAAACCGAGTAATGGGCACAAGGAAAATGCTGTTCAGCTTCTAACGAGCAAAACAGACATAACAGAACATCAATGCTGCTGTGGTCTCTATGACACTGTATACTTCTTACAAAAATCAGTATTATGCACTTGTAGCTCCATGTAAAAACAAGAAAGTTTTTCAAAATTTAGATTTTGTGACGCGGGCCTGTACTTCCATAACATAGGCCTATGTGATTAAAATCATGTCACTACTTGATCACGTCAGGGTATTTGCATAACTATTCAGCGGAATGGTAAATAGCTTCAACTATTGTTTTTTCGTGCATGACTGTTAGTGGCTGTTTTCTCGGACACACAGCTGTCTTCAAGTTTTGCATTATTATCTTCTGGTTGGTATAATTTGACATGTCTTTGTCTACTTCAACCTCGGTATATTCATCGAGCGTATCCAGAGCTTCCTTGTTTAGTTTAAGTGAAACTGTAGTGAATTTACCCCCTAAGTCAAGCTTTGAGTTTGATGAGGTTATATCCATCGTCACTTCGTCATACTCATCTAGCGGGGTTTTGTATATGGTACTATCGTATGTGGCTGATGAGGTTATATCCATCGTCACTTCGTCATACTCATCTAGCGGGGTTTTGTATATGGTACTGTCGTATGTGGATGAATGTTCATTTGTCGTAGTCTTTCTACTTAGTTTGAGCAGGTAGCATGAAACTCCAAAAATGAAAGACAATACAAACATTGCGATAGGACAGATGACGAAAAGGAGAGTCAAATCTGTTCTGTTAACCAACAAAGTTATTTTACAAAGGTCATCGGATGTGATGCAAATTACATTACAGTTTTCGTTCTCGTAACTAAAGGTGATGACCAATGAAGGTTTCTCTGTTGAAAAAAAAAAAGTTAAATAAAAGAAAAAGCAGTTTACAATGGTCTGTATATTCATGAGGCAAATACTTGTTATGGTAGAAACTATTATCTATAAATCTTACTATCGATTGCAGGCATATACATCGTTGTGTACATAGGCTATATAGCTATCTGTCGACAGACTATATACATCATTCCCAAGATATCCGATAATCATAAGACAAAATCATATAAGGTAACGTATGTTTATGTTGCAATATCAGAGCCATCCACAATTTGTGGCTTTAAGTAAGGAACTTCAATGGCACACATATCAATAGTTTAATAAAGCATCATTAAACTAGTCTAACATCGTTAAACTAGTCTTGTCAATTTTGACTCCGTTTGGTAGATATAAACTACACCTAATTTAATATTTTCTTAAATAAGAAGTGCCAACTTGAAATACAAAATGTTAAAGGAAGAAGCTAGGCTCATTATTGTACCGACATTTCCTGGACCAATTACCAGTAAGTAACATTGTAAAACCAGTTTTATGGAGGGCCGGGTAAGGTGTGTACCAAGATTAGTATCAGATGCCCGTTGATCAAGTTACTAGCCTTTATAACCATCAAGCCAATAGGAACATATTAATTGTAATAAAAGGAAAAGACAGAAAAGATAAAAAAGAAAAACAAATACCCATTTTGCCTGATGTAAGTTTGGTACGCTTACAGTTTTCTGTTAAGTTCGGGTGATAGTATTCCAATGTGTAGGCTTCGGTACATCTCATCTGTTAATAAAGCGTCCACGTTGTAAATCTAAATCATCTTCAATTTATTTATCATTTAACTTTCTTAGCCTTGAATATTCTTTCTTCATGATCTTGTTGCACTAAAAATATATATACACAAAAAAGTGGAAAAGACGCTTATCAATAGGAAGAAACAAAATTCACAAGAAAGGCTAGAAACAGTTCTAATAGGTTAGGATATTGAAATGATATAAAACACATCAGCCGGCTGTCCATATATTATCCTACGCTGAAAAAATAATACATTACAGTTACTAACGAAAGAAATTCATAGCCGGTTTTATTATTTTATTTTCGTCGCGTTTCCGTTTTTGTCAAGTAGTCAAGTAACTAAAGGATGCACGGACAGCTTATAGCGCCATTGTTGGAACCCAGGTTTTCTACATAACAATGACTACAAAGGACTTGCGATATCTCGCGAACATTAGCGGCAATATAATAAACCATAATTGATAAGCTCCGTTACATGTTAATAAACATTTACTAATATGAAACGAAACCTCCCACAAATCGCGATCGAAGATCTTATCTATTGACAGCAACAGCAGGCAGAAAATAGTTTGAGTATTCACATTCTGATTATAACTATTTATGCAGGGTCCGAGGAAACACTCAATGCTACAACTAGGCCGCTTTATTTGCTCTAGTATGGCCGTTAATATTAACGTCAATATGTTGATATATGATAGAGCTCTTTGTGTTTTATATAGGAAACCAACTACCGCTTCAATCGGACACCCAGTTCTCAAGTTATGAGGGGCCAAAAGTTGGTTTTGATACCTTTCTAGCAATAACATTATGTGTGTACATTGTAGGCCAAACAAATTTTAGGACAGAGTGCACCTCATCAAGAGAAACATTTTTGATAAAAACTATCAGGTCATCCAAGGTCATTCAAGGTTGATTATGTACAAAAAACTGCCAGCTTATGCTAATTTTTGCAACAACTTCTAGTCACAAAGTCTGACATGGCTGGTATATTAGGACAAGTTGTGAATGAAGTAGGGGCACATTTTCCAAAATAAACCGTGATGTGATCCAAGGTCACCAAAGGTCATTTATGGGTCAAAATGTTTTTTTTTTCAATAACTTGTGAAACTACCACTGACAGGGTCCGACATGGTTGATATTTTGGGACTAGTCGTGAATGGGGTAAGGGATCGTTTCCAAACATCGCGGTCATATGAACCAAGGTCAATTAGGGGTCAAAAACTACTATTTTTGCAATAACTTGATAACCAAATGTCCATCAAGCTTGGGATTTTAGGACAGAGTGCAAATCATCAAGGGGAACATTTTTGATAAAAACCATTAGGTCATCCAAGGTCATTCAAGGTTGCTTATGTGCAAACACTGCCAAATTATGCTACGTTTTGCAAAAACTTCTAGTCACAAAGTCTGACATGGCTGATATATTGGGACAAGTTGTGAATGAAGTAGGGGCACGTTTTCTAAAATAACCGTGATGTGATCCAAGGTCACCAAAGGTCAATTATGGGTCAAAATGTGTTTTTTTGGCAATAACTTGTGAAACTACCATTGACAGGTCCCGACATGGTTGATATTTGTGGACTAGTTGTGAATGGGGTAAGGGATCGTTTCAAAACATAACAGTCATGTGATCCAAGGTCAACAAAGGTCAATTAGGGGTCAAAAACTAGTATTTTAGCAATAACTTGAGAACCAAATGTCCATCAAGGTTGGGAGTTACGCTATTGTAATACAATAGTCGACCTGCATTTGGGTGACCTTTGACCTCCGGTTGACCTCCAGTGACCTGTATTAGCTTCTTGCAAGTTGATTTTTTGAAGTTTCGTGGGCATATTCCAATCTAAAATGTCCATAAGTGGACTCCTCTGCAACCTTAATGTGCGAAATTATTAGAGATTTGGTTTGGTTTTGTAATACTTGGTGTGTGGATTCATAACATTGAGTACAAGAACCCTATTATTTTTGATGGAGGTGTGTATAACCACGTACAGTAGACTGACCTGTGTTAGCATGCCATAGTGTTATTGTAACAGCTAGTTCTGGTTATACTAACAAGCAGAAGTCTAGTGCATTGAAGTCATCGAAACCTCAATGCATTTTGCATTCTGGTTCTTGAATGTAATAACTTACCTGATATGTAGCTTGATTTGTCAATGCACAGCGGAATTCACCTTTGGTTGATTTCTCACTAGTAACCATATTTGTTGTCGTAATTGATTCATTTATCGGTGAATTCGAAGATTCATTTAGAGGTTCTATTGTAGAGTACCTTGTCGTAGGTCCCTCTGTCTCCTCTCGATCCTCATTTATCTCCTCTTTCTCGTCTTCCTCCTCCAATTCAGAGTTATCTTCACTGATTGTCAAATTGAAGCAACATATCCATTGTATCTTCAAATTCTGCCCTACGTATCCGCATTGATATATCATAGAGTCATTTATAGTGAGATTAGATACAGTTAACACTAAATCACCTTTTAGACTGAGAAACCTACGATCATATCTCATATTGTCTGTTAAGGGTTTTAAGTTTTCTCCTCTACAAGCAGTTTGGGATTTAGTTAAGTGTACCGGCAGCTTGCACTTCATTGTAGCATCTTGCCCAATCTTGTAATTCAAATCAGTACCATTTGTATTGAAATCACATTCCGAATGGACTGATTCAAGAGATGAACAAATCACAAGTATAAAGATGAAGAATGATAACTTGATTTGAAAACAAGCAACCCAACCGAAATCAGATGAGAAAAATTGTTCCAAGTGAAATCCGCAACTAACACCCATAATGGAAGCATGTACGTCACAACATTAGTCATTTAGAATGATGAAAATCCTGAGAAATTACTCAAAACATGATATGAATAACTACTCGACATGTTTGACGCAGTAAGTTCACTTGTTGACTTTGTTTATCCAACTGCGATTGTAGCGGCAAGGCGTTATATTGATGTTTATGGCCGGAGCGAGTTCTTTGCAATGATTAAATAGCAAGGTGAGGTATTGGAGAATTACTTCCTCATGTACATGTGCATATATCAGTACACTGTAACTTAATGCGGACTATATCAGGAAGCAATGTTATTAGCACATCGTGAAGAAATATCAGCAACCGCTTGCACATTATGAACGGAAGTCAGGAATAGCTATAGCTAAAACAAATACATGCATTTTTGTGTAACCAATAACACTTACTAGTTTCATTTTGATATATGCAAGATGGTAGGTCGCAGGGGCGTATCCAGGATTTTCTAACCCGGGGGGCGCGAATTACTATCTAAGCGGAGCGCCACCATCGGTTGGCGCGGAGCGTACAAGAAAATTTCTGGTATTGATACTCCCCAGATCACCGGAAATGGCACTTCTCGGGCTTGAAAATGACCAACCAGATGTACACTTTTGCCTGAGAACCAAGTATTTCCCAATAGTTTTTTTTCCATCCAAAACCTTTTTGAAGATTGTCACCAGTCACACATCATGTTCGACCTCATTGCATGTCCTGTGAATCATTCATTGCTTTTGTAGGTGATTCTACGTCACGGCCCACAATATCCGAAAGCCCCACTTTTCAAGGTTTTCAGCCCATTATTTGTTCAGAATTTGAAAATTCACATTTCTCGTGAATAAAATCACTTCAAAACATACCCATAATGTTGCACAAAATTCAATCTATGGACAACCAATATAGAAAAACCTCCTTCAACCCCTAACAGACAGATCAAAATTGCACTGATAGCAATGATGTAGCTTAAGGAAATGAATATAGTCCATCGGCTGAGTATCAAATTTCCACACTTTCGTTGCACCCCTCTTGCAGCTTTAGTTTGAGTAATGAAATGGGCAGTTAATAGTAAAAGAAACAATATTCAGTGTGTTTTCCGCAACGACATGAGTTATTTTGGAAGAAAACAGTGGTTAAACATAGGCATATTTTAAATGAGCGGAAGCCCAAAAGCAGTAATGAGGCCCATCCACTGCTGCACTTTCAACCAATGAATGACCCTTATTTATGTCATGTGATCTGCTTTCAGTATTTTGTCAACACAAAACATGGCTGCCCCCACAACTGCCTCTTGTTTGTGTCATACGCGGTTAAAAAACGACGAGAAACTGTCACATTTTACAGATCGTAGTTGGAAAACGTTTGTGTCAAGTGCAAGAGAGTGGAAAGAAATTGATTCCGGGAGAAAATTTCAAATTGCACAGCAAACAGAGGCATTATGGAATGTAGTAGGCCTAGCTAACTTCGACCAATACGTTTACCATCGCCGTTGCTATCAAGACCAATAAAGCAAATCAAGCAAAGGCCAGAAAGAGGCTACATTCGGCAACGACTGAAGGTAATTAGGCCCTAATAATATTGTTATCACTCTGAAATACAGATTCAGAAATGCATTTATGGTGTCTATAATCTGAATTTATTAACCAATCTTAGGCTCTAGGCCTAACGTTAGGCCTAACGAGTAAACGTTAGGCTAACTGTTTACTGTACTAGGCTAGGCCTAACGTTAGTGTACTAGACGGTACTGTATATTCTAGGCCTAGGCTAGTATACGTTAGACTAGGTTTAACGTTATTGTTAGGCTCACGTTATGGGCCAACAAAAGTCACAGACTTGACATTGAAACAATATGCAAAGGTTAAGAGGCCTGATTTACGAATTACGAACTAGGCTATGACACAATGAGACTAGGCAAGGCTAGCTTCGATTTGCTGGTGAACGTAGTTTACCCGGCTTTAGGCATAGGCTAACTAGGATATTCATCTTAGGCCTAAATAGTTAGGCTACCGTCATATTAGTGTTGATAAGGTAAGGATTGGGGACAGGGTTAGGGAAAAGGGTGTCGAAGTAACAAGGCGGAAACAGGGGCCACGTGCATGATTCTTAAATCAAGCCAGTTAAGATTTCAATATCAAAAATATTTTGATTAAAATGTGACTGAATCCAAACACTATGATTTGTCAAAAAACCTTATTAGCCTAAAATCTCCGGAAGTTTGTGCAGTAGACTAGGCCTTATGTAGTTGAAGGCCCAGCCAAAATTGTTGCCGTATTGGATACATGTTTATATTTAGCATTGGCCTAGGCCTAGCCTAAGTTGTAGCCTACATTTCTTTCCACAAAATGTGCCGTTAAAATAACAAAAAAGCAAATGTTCTATAGTAGGACGAAGGCCGTGCAAATATTTGGCTGCATCGAATACATCGTCGTATTTAGCCTTGGCCTATCTTACTAGCCCTGCCTATATTTCTTTACACAAAATGTGATGTTAAAAAATGTTATAGGCCTAGTAAGCTATAGGCTGAAGGGCCTGCTAAAAAATTCCTGTATCGCGGAAATCGAATACACATTAATATTTAGCCTTGGCCTATACTACTAGCCTAGCCTACATATCTTTACATCAAATGTGCTGTTAAAAGAAACAAATGTTGTAGTATAGGCCGAAGGCCCTGCCAAAATTTTTGCTGTATCAGATACACATTTATATTTAGCCTTGGCCTATAGCCTAGCCACCATTTCGTTCTTTACATAAAATGTGCCATTAAAAAACAAATGTTTTAGTGTAGGCCGAAGGCCCTGCCAAAATTTTTGCTGCATCAGATACACTTTTATATTTAGCCTATAGCCTAGCCAACATTAGTAAAATTTGCCGTTAATAAAAAAAAAAGGTTATAGTATAGGCCGAAGGCCCTGCCAAAATTGTTGCTGTATCAGATACACATTTATATTTATTTAGCCTTGGCATATCCTAATAGCCTAAATTTCTTTATATAAAATGTGCCTTTAAAAAAATATATATTTATTTAGCCTTAGCATATCCTACTAGCTTAGCCTACATTTCTTTAGGGAGCGGCATAGCTCAGTCGGTAGAGCTCCGGACTACAAATCGAAAGGCTGCGAATTCGATTCCTCTATGATTCACAGAGAGGACATTCCCTTCCAAGTGTGAAAAAGCCCACACACTGGATGGCGTACCGCCTACCCTAACTTTCACTACCGTTGTATTTATCCTCTATGTTGTATAACTAGAATATCATTTATATGTATTACAGAACTTGATGAGACGCCTCCTCTGGCAAAAACACGATCACGACACCAAGGCCAAACAGCAATCCTGCCACGAAAATGCATCTTTCATTTGGCGTCATCTCCTCACAAGCTGTGTGGTCAATCCGGTTTGAAATTCTTTAAGGACAGAAGTTCAGGAAGTAGACAGCAAGCAAGGTTAGTTCAGTGTCTAACTCTAGATGCCGCTGCAAGACTGAAGAGAGCAGCAAGTGCCAAGAATGATGAAGCTTTGTTACTCATGGTTAGAAACTCTGATCTTATTGCTAGTGAAGTATGTTATCACAAATCATGTTATGCTTCATACATTTCCAGCTACCGACGGGCAAGTGAGATGGATGACAACAAAGAAGAGTTAGATGACATTGATCAATACTCTGAAGTATTCAACGAACTTGCCAAAGAGGTTGAGGTTACTGTCATTGATAATGGAGACATCATAAAGATTACAAAGCTAAAAGAGCGCTACATTGACATTTTGGAAACCAAAAATGTGCACATTCTACAATACAGAACTGAAAAGTTAAAAAACAAATTAGTTGCACAATTTGGCCCTAGAATTGGTTTTTGCCGTCCAAATAAGAGGAACAAATGTGAGATAGTGTATTCGGAAGAAACACCAAAAGGAGAATTGCTTGAAACCTCAATAGAGTCGGAATCATCGCAGAGTGAACTTTCCGAAACAGAATTGCCAGAATCGTCACATGCCCACCTATCATCTGAAACAAGACACCTCTACCATTCTGCTCAAATATTGCAGAAATCACTCAAGGACTCATCCCATGGCACCATCTGGCCTCCGACAAGTGAGCAGTTAACAGCGGAAGTTACTGACAGCATAATACCTTGGCAATTACATAACATATTAGCATGGTTGATGCATGGAGCTACTGTTTATAGCTCCATGGTTGATGCAACCCACAATGTCTGCATTGCCTGTAAACAGCGATAAAGCGGATGATCACAAGTTTGGCTCCTCCAGGTGTGTTGAAACACAGCTGCGTGTACAGTATCATACAGTAAATATGACAAATCTGTCATATTTTTTTCTCTGAGCAAATAAGCCAGTTCACGGTTAATATTGTGCAGTCAGGTCAAAAGGTTACGAGGGTACACCTGGCTACATCTGTACACATAGCTTATGCTAAACAGTATACAATGTTGATTTACCTTTTTAATGCACATTTTTCTCTCATTTTGCCAATACCTTCAAAAATTTACAAAGAAGTTTAAATCGCCAACGTTAGAAGAATTAAAGATACAGAGCATCGATAGAATAACGTTTTTTTCATGAAAAGTAAGCTCTTAATTAGCAGTCTTAACCAGACTTGTAGAAATGATTAGCTAATTTACATAATTCAAATAGCAATATATGCTACCATTAAATTCACATGTGGTAATTCATTGTGCCCCTTGCATCAAAACGTAGGTTTACGTATTAGATTCCTAATGATATGATGCTTAAATAAAGGGTTCTCATAATCGTACATTTTGTGATGTAGCTATATGCATACTTTACTAATTTGCATATTTCAAATAATTACATGCATACATAGCATATAAT
>KN889956.1:21665-31874 GCA_000934455.1 Apostichopus parvimensis
CAGCAATGTCAAAGTCAAATGGGAAAGGTAAACAGGTCATGCAAACTATTTTTGTTTTTAGCAATATGACTGCTATGCATGCAGTACTTTGGTATCTACGCAAAATTTGAAGGGTTTCTCTGGCTGTCCCCTGGACAACCAGGCCTTACACTTTGGTTGTCCAAAAGGTAACAGTGACCAATATGTACACTGCAGGAGAGAAGTGTTAGTTGGTGAATAGAACCCCAGCAGTTTATCACTTGACCTATCTGGGGGTATTTAGTTACAATGCAATCTGAATTTGTGGTAAACCAAGTATTTTCTGAATTTGATGTAAACAACTAGTCGTCACCCAGACAACCTTCACGGCTGATTTTCTTTGTCTGACTCAAATTTTTGTCATCTCGGATGGCAGGATTATCGATCAAAATATGCAGTGTGTTTAAAGGTAGATGTAAACAACAGGTAAAACCTCATTAAATTAACCATTCCATTTTGTTTATGTTAATAACAATTGTCACAATATGCAAAATAGGGACATCATGATCTGTGAAGATCATGTAAGTGTTGGGATTTGAAAAGATGAACTTCTTACAATCATTATTAAACTGAGTGACTCCTAGAGTCTAACTCAAAAAAATATACTTATTCTGTTCTCATTTTATACACGATGTCTCTGAACATACGATACATTTAATCATGATAAACGTGCGTGAAATGAATGTGTAAATCTGCTGACAATTTTGGTAATGCAAGATCATTAGCAAAGCTTGTTACAAATAAACGATTTCTGTAGAAGCTTTGCATATTTTAATATATTTCACAGTCAGGCATAGGTACAACACCCAAGTGTGAGGAGTATTTTCTTTCTGTTAGGTTGCAGTTTCCTCACGAGATGAAGATGTTGAATTCAACAAATGAAATACAAAATAATAGCTAATATTTGTGGGCTGAGGTTATTGCAAACAGGTTGTCTGAAATATTACAAGACAAGCTTTACATGCAAGGGAGAGAAGGAGGGTGGGGATGAGGGGTTGTCAGGGTAACCATAACATGCAAATTTTGTAGTCAGATAAAGAAACTTGTCTACTTCAAAAGTCGGTTTTGTATTTAGCAGGTCTAATTTTAACTGTATAATGTAATGTCAGAATGTTTAACATGAATGGACCACAATTCAAGTTACTGATATGGTTTGTATTACAGGCTTTCATGCCTTTGAAATGACTTCACAAACAAAAGGAATACTTGATATTGCAAAAACAACAACAACAACAACAAAAGAAGGAGAAGAAAAGTGTACCAGCTGAACAATGGTGGGAATATTGACATGATGACAACATTTGTATGTCATGAAGACACAAGTACATACACGAACATGCAACCAAAGAGGGAATACTAAACAACAAACTAAGCAAGGCTCAAGGAGGTGAGGTAAACATATTCAAATATTACCCCAATGGCTGGTGAAGACTGTGTTGGGGCTTGAGTGTCAAGCTAGCAAAGGGAAACAATGGCATCTTTATATTCATAAACACAGTAAATAAGTGAGATTTGAAACATATGTTTCTATAAGACTACATGATTAAGAATTAAGCATTAGTAAAACAAACAACACCTACAACAACACATTCATTGGTAAATCTACAGCTGTGATTTTCTACATTTTTCTTACAATGTTTTGCAAAGGACAGATGATGGATTCGTAAAAGGAAAAGCACTGCATTGTCTCTCTTTGCAGAAAGGGATGTTAGAGATACTGACAAAATAAATATACTTATTAACTAACTTACTAAGTAAACAGTGAATTTTGAACATATTATGAAAAAAATTACCAATCCAACAGCTATAATTTTCAATTTAAAAAATTGCATTTTTTAATGGATAAAAACAGATCAATATTACTAAAAAACATGACAAATATTTGCTACAACTAAACACAAGGATATAGAAGATGATTTGAATAGGAAAAAAAAACTCACCAGACTATCGAGACCGCCACCCAGGAGATCAAACGATGATGAATCCTGCTGCTGGGGTGGAGGACCGGGTGCCGGGGACATAAACTGTTGATTTGTTGGACCGAGGTCAAGGTTCAGGAGGTCACCAAGGAGGTCATTCTCTGGTGCGGGTGTAGTAGGGATGACAGTGGTTTCTGGGGCTTTCTGTGGTGTTGATGGTTCAGGCGAGGCAGAACCAGAGCTAAGCAATGCAAACAGAGATCACATGTTATGAAGAGGTTGCATTTTATTAAAAGGAGATTTGAACCAGTTGATTTTGGGTGCTCTACCTACTGAGTTACCGTTAAATGGCTGTACACATGCTGTATACCACTGCGCTAAAGATCTAGTCAGAAGCCTCAGTACTTTCCACGACATGTGATCTTTAAATATTTGTTGATAATTTCCTTGTCAGTTTACTGCTTGTCTATTAAATCATCTTTTAGCTTATATTTTGTTAAGCTTAGCGATTGTTCATATACAATTTAAAGAATTTGATGAGCCAATAAGAATTGTTTCAATCAGTTTGAAAGTTTTTCAAGTTGACTAAACATCCAATCTATGGTCAAACATATGAAACTTGTTTAATTAATAATCTCTTCCAATCCTTGGTCTCCTAACCCCTAACCCTAACTAACATTCCTTCTCTGGATCTGGATGGAATGAAGTAAGTCAGGCTGAAACTTTCTGACAAATTCTAACTTTAATATCTAACCAACAAACTTACCCAGCAGACCGTATCGGCAAAGCTCTACGAGTATTGGACCGTCCTTCAACGAATGCACTCGGTGGCTTGTGATAGACGGACGCCAGGCTGCCGATGTAGCAAATCAACTCATCCAGAAGAGTTGGCTCAATGAGATCAGTCTCTTCGGAGATCAACGGCTTCTCAGCCAGAACCACATTCTTGGCCGCTGCGGGATCAGTAGAGAGTAAACGCCAGTAGATGTAACCTCTGTCACGCAGGTCGGGATTGTCACTGTTCTGAAAGACAGAAGGAAAAGTGAACACATTAGTTACAACACTGTATACAAAATGTGTAGAGCTATCCTATCTAATGCAATATGAGTAGTAAATAACACATGATGCCAATCACAAAATGACCTTTTGTTATCCCTTTACCTCAAAGACACAACATTTTACAGACTTATAAATCATTGGCACAGAAAATATTTCTGATCCCCTTCCAATATAGAACGCTTTGGCTGTCATAAACATGGTATTGAAGATGACACTTAGTAAGTTACTTACAGCCATTCTAACATTTACTTACTTGTGTTGACAATGTCAATACACTCTGCACAAGTTCCTGGGTGTTCTGAGGCCGTTTCAAGAAGAGTTTGACGACAGCAGTCAGGAGCTGCAGCTGAACTTGGGAGTTCTCGTCCTGGAATCCTTCCACGAAGCTCTCTAGGAGCTCGTCGGCATTGTCGATACGCTCTGCATACTCGCCGATGATCCAGATCATGGATGCCCTAGAGGAGAGACGGGAGGGATGGATTAGGAAGTCAAAAAAATATGCTGAGGGATTTTTATTATATTTAAGAAATTATTATATTACGTAATTAAGTGTCCTTTTGTTGAAGAATGCAAACATAAGCTGTAGTCAATGAATGCCATTTTATTGAAAGCATTCAGATACTTTTGTGGTTTGCTCCTTCAAATCAAAGTCACGTATCCCACTGATCCGGGGATATCACCCCCTTCCCATGATTCAATACTCGTCCACCACCTCTGACATTGATATGAAGACTTGGCTGCTGAATCAGTTTTCATAGCTTACATATAAAGGGCTTACTGTTTTAAATAATTGCAGGGTCAGATGTTAATAGAATTGAGCACTACTCTTACCTTGCCTCAGGTTCATCGAGGGTATCAAGGTTCTCACACAGAGTGGCGATGATACTTTCGTACTTGTTGGGATATTTACGGAAGATATCCTTGATGACCACAATGGCCTCTTGGACCACATAGTTGACCTTGGTCTGGATGAGGTCAAGCAAAGTACTGACACATCGCTCAGCGGATTGCTGAAGAGAAGAGAAAGGAAAAACTCATTATGGGGAACATCAAAATATAATCATTGCATTCGTTAATAGTTCAATTGATTGCCATTGCACAGATAAATGTTATACAAATGTAAACATGCATGACAGAAAACTCTGGGTAATTTTTTTTCCTACAGTTTAAACAATCTATTGGCCTTGAAATAATCACTAAATGACAGTAGCAGGCAGTGCCATCAATAAAAATTTGTCTGAGTTCTTTCCTTTCAAGCACTCACCTCAACTTTGATAGCACATCTTCCGATGGCCCTAACAGACTTCCTGACAAAGTCCACATCGACTTCAGTAGCATACTCCTTCAGCTCGGCCAAGACCTGGGCGATGTTTCCTTGGGAGGCCAAACGGATCATTATGTCCAGCTTCTCAAGCTTCACATAGATTGGATCGTTGTACTTCACGAAGAAGACCTTCATCTCGTGTTTGAGGATGTCAGCTCTGAAAGGATCAAGAATTTAATCAAACAAATAGGTGTCAATGGTGTTACCAAACACAAACATGACTGTTTCATGTTTGCTAAATAGTAGTTGTACCAGAGGTCATTGTCTTAAAACTCCAAAAGTTACCAAAGTAGGGTTAATATTCGGCATAACTTTTTTTCTAATAGGGTTGTGAATGAGTAGAACGGTTTGCTTGAGAAAGTTGTACTTCCAAGTAGTGTGAATGGGTTTAAGAATGCTTTGGTCAGACACTTTAAGCATTGTAATCGGGTCTGAGTGTTTGTGTCTTCAGTTTTTTTCTCTCCTATAGGGTCCTTGATGGGGACTTGAGTGTCCCTCCTGATCCTTTTTTTCTACTAATCTAAACTAAACTAAACACCAGTAATTACACCATCATTGTTAAAGGAGAAATGGTAGTTATCAACATATCTAAATTAACCCACCCACAGTGAAACTACACCGATCAAAGTAAATTGCAATAGTGCATAGATATTGTCAACCTTGAATGTTCTTTTCTTGGCTTTTTTTGGCTCAGACAATAGAAACTTTGGGCAAATATGGTTCATTAGGTAACTGAAGTTTACAAATTCGCAATATTTTACCTTTTCTGCACAATAAGATTGATGTTCCTCAGGGCAACATACTGGACCTCTGGCTCTGCTGAGAGGAGAGTCACCAGGGGTGGGGAGAGCTTCTTGACCAGGGTTTCAATATAATCACCAGTGGGGTTCATCATCTCCATGAATTTCATCAGCACCTATAAGATATCAAGAAACAATCAGTTAAATTGCTACCTTACCATTATAGCACTTTGCTTTCCACAATCATGTAAAATGATAGATACTTTGAGAACAACACCACTATTAAGGAGGTTCGATGATAAATTTTAATCCCCTCGGACCCCTTCAAGAGTATTTGAGAATATTTCTATACATGACGTATCTCTTCCAGTAATACTCTTGCAGTATAATAAATAATTAATGAAGTAATAATAAAGAAATAAAATAAAATAAAATAAAATAGAAAAGAAAAAAGAAATAATAAAGTAATAAGGTAACTTGTGGATTGCTGGTAGCCAATTATGAAATGAACACGTCCACTAAATGCTTATTCAGCCATAAAGCCAACTCATGGGCACTTACAAGGACAAGAGACTCATCAGTTGAAATTTGATTGCTGTGATCACACTCCCTCCCACATTGTCAACACCCAGACTAACTGTTAAGCCATCACTGTGTACCTTCATTGTGCTCAGATCGCTTTATGCAATACTGGTGCACTTCCTTAGTGATCGAATCTGTTTCGGTGACAAACATTACAATACCAACATCACTGTAAACTTTAAATGGAGTTCCCTACCTTAACAGCAGAGAGCACCACAGCCGCATTGGCGTGGGCAAGACGTGGTGTAACCCTCTCACAGATACTCTGGGCTTCCTTCTCATCCTTGGGAGTAAAGTTAGCCAAGGAATCCAAGATGAAAATCTGGCCCCACCTGAAAAAAAAAGTAAAAAGAGATGGGATTAGAACTCCAGTTGTTGCCTTTGAGGAAAATAAAATATTAAATGCAACTTCTTGCAAAACACAGATTATACATATTACAGGAACCATCAATATTTACATGTACAAAAGTAGGAAAGCTGCAGTACTGAATATCTTGTACTAACAGTAGGTTGTTAACATAAATAGGCCTTTCAGCATTTTGTGTTTGTACCTACAACCAATATCATAACAATAGCACTATCTTACTTTTACTGACAAGTAAATTAACTGAAACTACAATACTAAACTGTGTGCTATCAGTAGCTACACGGAGCAATTCAAGATTTTGTAAATTTGGTTTGTCAAGACTTACTCTGTACACTCATTGAGGGCAGTAAGCAGCTTGTTAATGGTCTGGCTATTGAGGTCAAACAGTGCACTTCCTGATGGAGAAGCCTCACTGATTTCCGAGAGAGCAGCAACTGCATTTGCGACCACCTGTTGAAAAGGAACCAGAAGATGAAGTGAATAATAAATACGGTAGGTAGGCTTCCAATGGATGAGATGGGAAAAACTACAAAGTACTGGCTGTTTTTTCATTGTATTTTCTTTTTTGTTTAAATATTTTCAATTAAGCCCCTGGACTATATGTCGTTGTATTTGTTTTTTATACAAAATTGAGAGTACTTGAGAAAAGATTGAAAACATCAACGTAAAGTTGACTGATGATGCTTGAACCATATTAACCAATCACAAACAGAATCCATACAACCAGTTGGTTGCAGACAGTAGACTATGACTATTATCAATTTAGTAATAAACTTAGCAAATGTGTGCTTTATTCTCTGCACACTGCCACATGCCACAGAATTGGATACAGTAATCAAAGCGGTTAATTCTTAAATTCAGGCCTAAACTAAGCAAACTTGTGTGTTCCATTCTCTACACTGACACCTACCATAGGATTGGAGGCAGTCAGTAGATCTTTCAGCTGATCAATGAAACCCTGGTCCTCTACCAACTGAGGGTTTATATCAAACAGTTTGGCGACACAAACAGCTGCAGTCTTCTGCACATAGGGATCTTCATCCTTCAAGCATTTCCTCAGGGGCTCGCAAAGGTATTCTGTGATCTTGTCGACACGAATGCACCCCATGGTCCTGACAGCTAAGGCCCTGATCAGTGGGTTGGTGTCATCACAGTCCTGTGATTAGAATAATTATAAAGAACAAATCATAACTCCTGATTATGCATGTGATGAAATATCTGGAGCCACAGTAATGTGTGGGCACAAAAATGGAGTAACTTTTAAGAGGAGGATTTCATCTTTCCAAACAAAAATCAAAATTTAATCTAATCTCTATATCAAAATATATTAAGAAAAGGGATTGCTTGTCATTGTAGCATCGACAAAGTTAACTTGCAGAACAGACCTTGACAAAGGTGTTCACCGCCATGATAGCCATGTCAGGTTGACTCTTGGCATAGTTCATGAGATACAAATAAACCAGTTTCTTCAGTTCTAAATTATCAGTCTGCATACAGTTGACCACATCTGGGAAAAGAGAACTGTGCATAGAAAAGAAAAAGACAATGAAAGTGAGATAACAAATGCATACTGTCATTTATAACAAAATTACATGCAATAACCAGTTTCCTTTCATTGTTCACATAATTCAGTTATGATTATCTAAGAACTAAGAAAAGGGAAATGAAAACCATTAAACATTCATTAATGTGTTGTTAGTTGCAAGACAGGCAAAAGATTACAATTTATTCTTACCTGACATCTTTGCCAATGGTCATGCTAGCTATGACCTTCTTCACAGCTTCTTTTTTCTTTTCCTTCTTATCGCTATTAAGGTCCGCCTTCAGTTCATAAATTTCACCCTTCTTGGTGGTCGTAAAATACTTGGAATCTGACATCTTGAAGAAATTTCAAGTTATCCAACTTCTATGACAAGAAACACAGAAGGACTTTGTTATTCCTGAGATGTTTAGATTAACAACAATATAGCATTACATAACACAACCATAATTAAAAAGAAGTTAAATCTTAAGAATAGAATTAATATAATATGTTTTGATGATGTTACGACCTGCCTTACTTAGGCCAGTCTAGCCTACACTAGACCTGCATCTTTTCAATCTCAGTCATCTCCTCGGTCAGGGGAGGACTGTGTTGGAGTACTAACTATGGCAAATACGACAGAAATATAGACTGACAAGAATTAGGTTTCATACTTTGGTCTTGGTTACCTTAGGGTGTGTTACGAGTAGCCTAAGTTGTGATAGTCCTGTCCAACTTGACGTGTACATTTGCTCAGACATGACTTAGGCTAGGCGTATCCTAACGTGACGTATATGAGACTAGGCTTAACTTATTACTAATGACCGTATACTGTGGGCGTTAACGGTGTACCTAGTGCGCAAGTTTCACCTCTTAATTATTATTCGGAGGAATGAGAACATTGGTACGTACATCTAATAATTTTTATTTCATATGTATACTTTCTATGGGTCTTACCTCACACAAATACGAAATAAAAGCGGCTTTCTGGGCAATATGACTTGCCACTTGCTTTTCCAGATACGATGTGTGACCAATTATGGCATTCAATTTATGCCGGAGTTTCCATTTTTGGTTATGCTATATAGAAAGCACTGCCACTTTATGGCGGGCCATCAGTCCCAAATCGTGGGGAATCGACTTATTCCGATTTAAATCGACATATACCAATTTCCTTTCGACTTATACCAGTTTCCAGCAGCTTAAATTGATTTCTACCGATTTTAATCGACATATACCAGTTTAATGCTACATATCTATGGCGGGCCATCAGTCTCAAATTGTGGGGAATCGACTAAGACCGATTTAAATCAACATATACCAATTTCCTTCGACAATTATACCAGTTTCCAGCAGCTTAAATTGATTTCTACCGATTTAAATCGACATATACCAGTTTAACTCGACATATCATCGATTTAAATCGACATATACCAATTTAAATCGATGATAAGTAAAATAAATCGGTATATGTCAATTTAAATCGACATATATACCAGTTTAAATCGATATGTCGAATTAAATCGCTATATGTCAATTTAAATCGACATATACCAATTTAATTCGACTTATACCAGTTTAAATCGACATATACCGTTTTAAATTGACATATACCGTACCAATTTAAATCGATGATATGTTAAATAAATCGGTATATGTCCATTTAAATCGACATCTACCAGTTTAAATCGATGATATGTCGAATTAAATCGGTAGAAGTCAATTTCCTTGGACTTATACCAGTTTCTAGCAACTCAAATTGACATATACCTATTTAAATCGACATATCATCGATTTAGCTCATTTACATATTCCAAATCCCGATTTCGGTGATGATTGACATGTGAATCAAGAATTAAATTAATAGTTATTTTATTGAACTGTATTGCACAAGAGCATGTGAACCATTAACCTAAGATGGAGTGTGGGTAGTTACTTCTTAAAGCATACTGTAGTTCACAGGGTAAGCTGTCATAACAAGAACACTGGTCTGGGCACACATGGAACATGACCAAATGTGCTAGTCAAGTCGTTACATATTCGAAAACTAGTATGAGGGTTGGTGAAATAAAGCCACTCATACGGCCATTTCTAGTATGGGTTGACCCTGACGCTTGCGCATACCCACGAAAATGTCTCTTCGAACATCATAATCAACCCTGACTGCATCATTTCGCCAGGGACCTAAGCAACTAGGTGTTGCCACGGTACTTGCTGGAAATTGATTCTGGTGGAAGTCATGTGTACAGGTGCACATCAGGCTTAAAAATTGACTCTTGCCAGGTGAGCCAAGCATCTATTGCCATGAACATTATCTTAGTCAAAGTCAGGCTTGGACTAACATATAGGCCTAGGCTATAATGTTAGGCCTAGCACAGTAGGCTATGGTATATTTGGGATAAAGATCTAAGCTTTATTATAACCATTACTAGTAGCATGGGCACTTCGTATTCCGGACACCTAAGCCTTAAAACACCCCAAAACTATATCTATTTGGTATAAATCACCTGAAAATATACTTGATATGGTGGGAGAAGTATGTTGTAGTATAGTCAGTATTGCTAATTTCGGAACACTGCCAATTTCGGACACCCCTAAGAAATGCACGATTTCACCATAACAACCTACAGGAAGAGCCAAATTTCACCAAAAAGTACGAAATGACCCGTGTGCAAGTA
>KN889956.1:32551-44110 GCA_000934455.1 Apostichopus parvimensis
TTGGTGAAATTTGGCTCTTCCTGTAGGGTGTCATGCATTTCTTAGGGGTGTCCAAAATTCGCAGTGTTCCGAAATTAGCAATACTGACTATAATAGTACAGTACCCTAGGTCTTGTTTCTTTTGGTTTTGTTTGGAAATGCCAACAAGGTTATCCATGTGTACCAGCCATGTTACACATGCATGCATGATGTAGGATTGTGCTCTAAATGCCGGACATCTGGCCTCACTATCTACTTACAATTTTTAAGACGTGACTTCAAGTCTTAATTTAGCCTTTTGTGGTGTTACAGAGAAATTTTTGGTAGGGTTGAATTTGGGCTAGCCTATATGCTGACTAGACACATGTATTTATAGGCCTACTGTACTGTCAATTATTGCAGACTACCAAATTGATTCAAATTTATGCTCATTTGAAATTTTTAATTTATGATCTGTAGAAGAGCTTCTCTTTCCTGGGATGATGGCAATTAAGTCTTGAGATCTCATTGCAAGATAAATCTTTCTTTCAATTTAAACAGAACTCTGGAACTGATCAGGAAGATTAAATATGCATAGATGGGTTGGACGAGTTGCGATGGTTACTGGTGCAGCTAATGGTATCGGAGCTGCTACTGCCAAAATGCTGGTTGAAAATGGAATGAAAGTAGCAGCAGTCAACTGGATGAAAGACTTCAAAGCATGTGAGGTGATTGCCATTAATTGTGTGCCCTTGTTATAATTGGAATGCATATATTTCCAAAGTGGAGAAGGAATACTGACAAATGCTGATTCTAACACATGTACGTCTGTATATAGGGCAAGTTATCCAATCCAATTAACTTGTTTATCAAGCTCTAAAGGAGATTTATGGGAAGCCAGAATTGCCTATACATTGTTCATGGCAAGTCAATGCTCTGGTGGTTATTTGAATGACCCTCCTGCAGTAGATGCCCTGATATATGAACAAATTTAAGTGACTCCAGTCACACTCTTTAGCAATAATTTCAAGTTATGTCAGAAACTCCAAGTAATGCAAGTTTAGCTGTATAAAAATTGAGACAAAAACCGATGGTACACAACCCATGATTAAGCAATTAAATTAAGATTGTTTTATAAACCCACATGAGGGTTTCATTTGTTTGAAATTCTTATCTCATAGATTTTTTTTTTTTTTTTTTTTTATAGGACCTGGCTGACAATCTGAACAAAGGTCAAGCCGAACGCCGTCTGCTTCCGATCATCTGTGACATATCCAAAGAAGATCAAGTCTTGTCGATGTTCAAGCAGATCAGAGCAGAATTTGGACGGCTGGATGTGTGTGTCAATAGTGCAGGAGTTGGTCCTGTTGGTGGTGACTTGATAGAGGGCAGCACAGAGAGTTGGAAGCTTATACTTGATGTATGAAAGTATGAGCATGTAGTGTCATTGACACTTATAGTCATGACTGCAGACATTGTTAATTTCTCTGTATTATGGCATGCATAGATATTCATGGTCTTATGGGTATTAAGCCATCTCGTCCCGACGAATTGGAACCTCTGTGCATTCTGTTCCACAAATTCCAGCATTTTATTTTTTATCAAAAGAAAGGCACATATGTTTTAAAGTACACTGTGTTTATCTTTACAAGAAAAGGCCACTTTCTAGTGACAGTTTTTGTAATTTTTAAACCAAAGGTTACATTTAAAATGACAAAAAGAGGGCACCTCAAATATTTGAATATGTGCACTGAGATATTTCACAAGAATGGATTTTTATCCTAGCTGAGGTGCACTCACTGCCCGGGGCTGCAAGGCGGGACTGAAGTGGGTGCAAAGATATAGACATAACCAACGATATTTTGTACAAAGCATTCATTCACTGCTGGTAAAGAGGGTGTAAGATAGCAGAGGAGCAGGTTATGAAACACTGCTGTAGGTAACTGATAACAGGTAAATGTAATTGGCCAGCTTCTAAGTTAGGATGCCTACAATTTTGACTTTATGATAGGGTTAATCACCCCAATAATCAATTCTTAGATGTGAATAAGGGGTTAATCAACGGTCTAGCGTGCGTTACTCACAGGATTAATGCACAATCGGGGGATATTGCAAGCGATGCACAAGGGCGGAGCCCGAGTGCATCCAGCGATAGCATTAACACCCGGAGTGCATTAATCATGTGAGTAACGCACGCTAGACCGTTGATTAACCACGTTCATTCATACACTACCATTTGTGTGGGGGAAAAATCATAAAACAAAACATTTTTGGTTACATATAACCAAAGATTTATTAAAGTGATGCCCCGTAATTTTACCTTGCGTTACTCACAGGATTAACCACGGTCAGCTGACCTGAATGGACCAATAGGATTTAGGAATCTTTACTTAGTATGAATGAATGTGTGTTTATTTACAGTAGTTCACAATACAGTATGTTTTCATATTTACATGTAGTTTTGGAAGTAATACTCTTGATTCGGAGAATAAATGCATATGACCTTTGATATGAAATTCATTTCATATTCCATATTACAGGTTAATGTGATAGGTCTAAGTCTATGCACCAGAGAAGCGATAAGATTGATGAGAGAGAGGACGGATAACAGTGGCTACATTATTCACATTGGAAGGTAACACATTTTTGTCCTCTAGTTAATTGGGTGGTAGGTGACATCACCATGGGAACACAACCAGTTAAGTTAGATTTAAATTGAAACTTATGTTCCATACTGTAGTAAAAGAGTAATCATTGTTTGTTGGGCACACCAAACTGACTGTTTAAATATCTTCTAACATTATTTCTTAAACTTTCCAGTCATTTTTCTGTTCATTATTGGCTTATATTTAAATTGCTTTATCCCGTCAGCTACTGTGGTCACAGAATACCTAACAACCACCAGCTACATTTCTATGCAGCTTCTAAGCATGCTGTCAAAGTACTCACTGAGGGTCTGAGGAGAGAGCTAAGAACCATCAATTCTAATATCCGAATATCGGTGAGTGGTAATTGAAAAACCCAAATAAGCAACCTATTTAGATTGATAATAACTGCAGATGGTTAAAATGGGGGAGAGGGGGGGGGGGGTGCAAGAGGGATATATATTATAGGTTTACTAAATAATCTAGAGAATTTAATAGTCATCTATTTTAAATTTTTCAAGAGGCTGAGGATGGTGAAAATACATTGACAATGTCTAATCATCAGTGACTTGTTCAGAATCTCAATTTTCTTAATTAAGTTCATAGTTTTCATCTTCCATTTCAGAGCATCTCACCAGGAGCAGTTGACACACAATTTGGTTCCGACATAATTACTGATCTCGGAACTCGGCCAGTAGGTTACTTTTTTTGTTCTTTCTCTCTAAACTCCAGAAAAAAGGTTACTTTGTCCAATACTAACTTTGTAAAACAATCAATTTTGGGCACATTTGGTCCAGAGAGGCTTCACAAAATCCGTTCCGGAAATCATGGAATTCGGGTCAGCTTAAATTCAATTAAATTTCATTCAATATTTGGCAAATGTGATATTTTAGTACAGAAAATTGATATTCCAAATCAGTCTCAGATATTGACTTTCTCCTTCCTACATTCTTAAATATGTTTGATAGTTTAATATAATGTTAAATGTTGAATCCAATTCTCCTCATTCTCTTGATAGAGTGTATCATCAGAAGATGTTGCTGATCAGGTGCTGCACTGTCTCAAACAGCCTCAGCATGTTCAAGTAAGTAAATGGTTTGTAAAGCAAATGAATAATGAACCTTTCCTTGTAAAGTTGTTATTGTGTATTTCTGTTTAGGATATTAGACCATTACCTAACAAATTTGTTGCAGGAAGTGGAGGGAGTTAGTTTTTTATCAAGGTGGGTTTCACAATCAATTGCAGTCTAATTTGGAGTGTATTACTTGGTTACTTTGGTAATGTCAACAACAAAACAACTTAAAATGGGGAATTAAAAGAAATTTTATGAATATCAAAACCTTTGCTTTCATGGTTGCTTGTGAACAAAGTATCTCACAGAGGGATTGCTGGATGGATATCAAATGTTCTATGTGGATGCCCATATTGAATTCAGGAAGCCTATTTTGGTGGATGGTAAAAGGTCACCTTGTGGTCAGCAGACATTGAAACGTGAAAACGTGATAAACATCGTATTTCAAGAAGGAAAATTGTATTTGCATACATGTAGGCCCTCATATTGAGTAGATGAAACCTATTGTCTTTGTGAATGTTAAAGGTTATTTAAGGTTGCCAAATGTCAAAGAGGGAAACCTGGATGGCTCTTAAAATTTGTCTGTGGATGCCATTTGTTGCACAGATAAAGTATGTCATTAGTAGCGGTGACATGTCATTTGGGATTAAAATGTGAATTTTACCATATATCTCAAGAAGGAGAATTTGGGTGGTCATCATTCTTCGTAGAGGAAGCCCCATAATGACGTGGCAGAGGTCATTTACAGGTCATCAGAAACCAATACATGTTAGGAGGAAGTCTTTAAGTAAATTTGATCCTTAAACATTACACTAACTCACATCAAAAGTTCTGTGCATTTTTCATTTCTGATTCAGATCCTTGATGAAGTAATTCTTCCAACTTACCAAGCCGGATGAAGGTGGCACTCTTAAGGACATTGGTTTCTCATTTTCATATCAGATGACATTGTTGCTAGTTTCTCATTAATTTGCTGATGGGTTCTTAATGGCTATTTTAATAGAGGCTACCAGCATGTTATTTATGCTGTTAATATTGTCACAGCTCATAATAAAGGGAATTGATGGCTTTTTCCGGCTTCCATATTTGCCAAAAAAGAGACATTTAGCCATACCTAGTTTTACAGTTAGAAACATTATTGATACAAACTGTCAATGCCTTGGGTCCTAAACTGAAACTGTGGGAGCTCATATAAAGGCTGAAGACTTTGATAGCTTTGTTGGGGATCAAGAGTTTGGGTCGCACGATCTTGAAATACTACTGAAATATTAAAACAGGAACGCTGGTCAGAGTCTACACTGATTTGCGAGGCTTCATATTTCATGTCTGTGATAGTTTACGCTATAAAAAGAAATTCATATTGCCTTCAATTCTGCATAAATATATTCCTTATGTGCATCAGTGATTCCAGCTTGCTAAGACAGCATAGTCTATTTGCCTTATATATAAGATTATGACCATATAATTCAAATGTAGATAAATAATAAGAGCATTATCATGATGTAATGTTAAAGCCAACTGCTTTATTTCGTATGGAGAAATTGATGCTTAATATAACATATAATTATCTTTTATACAGTTTCTATGTTGCTACAGTAGTTGGTCTGGAACATGTAGCATTGTGAACCAATAAGTGTGTCCTTCATATCATCTCAAAAGTTGAAAATGTATGTGGCAGTTAATATTAATCACTTAGGCCGACTCAAAATGCCTAGTTTTGTACTTCATATTACTTCCTAAATGAATCTCCAGGATTATGGTTTTAGATCTGAGCTCTTAAGCTGAAGGGGAGACAATGTGCTTACTCTGGGTTTGCTCTCCGTGTGTAGTTGTAATTTTGCCAGATAATTTTACAAACATTCCATTGCTTAGGCATCTCTTATAATTAAATTGGTTAATTGTACCAATTGTGATTGTTACACATTACAATTATGACATGCTGCGGTGAATATCTGTCCAAGGAGGGAATGGGAATTCTGTTCCGTAACAGTTGGGATCTTTCTATAAAAATTGTATAATCTTTTTCATCCCAAGCTACGATTAGTTCTGTAATAAAGAATATCTTGAAGTTATGTTAGTTTGGTGCAAACATACCATACCATTCTGAATGAGGGGCATGAGAGGGGGGGGGGGGTTGGTAAGGGACTCTCCCTTACTTTAGCAAAGTATGTAGTAACAAACTATCATTTCCAACAGAAACAGGGACATGTCCCAACCACTTATCAATTATTCATGTTTGTTGAGGTGTAAGCACCTCTTATCTTTTGCAGGAATTTTGTGCGCTAGGAATTCGTATTGGAGAGGTCTGCCACTGCAATATTTTGAAGAAACCAAGTAAAAAGTGGATGTAGAAATTAAATTATTCAATACTAAACAATGCTTATATATCAGTGATATGCAAGTAAAGCACCATGGTGAATGAACTAATGCCTTAATATCGTTTGTGAATTTATTAAACTTTCACTGAATATATCTATCACAATGAATTGTTTGGTTATTAAAACAAATATTTAGTTAGAAACATCTTAATAAATATAAAAAAGAATGGCATAATGGTATCATGATAAGGATACAAGAAGTATTGATAAATGTATTATCTTACAATTATTCAGCTGCAATTTTCAGTTGTATGCATTAATGAAGGACTTTCTAAAATAGCTTCATTAATATATCCTCCCTACAGTATAGGTGAATTCGAGATTCCGGTCAGTAAACCTGCTGGGTTGGCCTCACCAGAATGTCGTGAATCTGAAAAAAAGGGAAAGCAAAACACAAGTGTCTCTTACAAAATCACTTTCATAGAGCAAAAAACATATAATCATGACTGGAACTAAAAAAACTGTTAGATATGCTAAAATGATCACAGTATAGAGACAAACTTGAAGCAATTTTCGTCAGTTTTCCAATGTCTGTTTTACATGGTTTGCTTGATTCTTGTGTTCACATGGTTTCATGGTGACATAAACTGAGCATTAGTCATTGAATGTTGACACGGTCAGGCAATGATTGCTGTTTAATGTCAGTATCATCTCTTTTGTAGAAAAATATTTGATATTTAGTAATGATTTTGAGGGAATCTACATCTATCAATGAAAATAAGTTAATCTCCTGGAAAGTGTTAATACACTCGGGCCTTGAGCAGTAATGGCTCTCAAGTCATTTTATTCCTTTCATTAGAAGGCAAAAAGTATCCACGAAATGATAGTGAAATATGTGTGTGTGTGTTTGATACCTTGGCTTGTTAATACTATAACTCAAGAATTAACATTAACATTACACTTGGTGTGTAGATCCACCATGGTAAGAAGACAACTATTTTTGTCAATGGTGGTCAAAGTTCATCTGAGTTCAAAGTTTGAAGATCTTGTAAACACAGTTAATGTCAAAATGTAAGCTTGGATGAACTTACTTTGTTTGAGGATTTACCTTTGTGAATACAAGAACTGTTTTCTTGAAAACATTAATAACTGAAAAGACCCAGCTGGGATCCACCGTAGTGGATACACACACCAAATTGTTTTGATGAGGTCAAAGGTCATTTGCTGTCGATAGGTCTTTAGTATTAGTTCTCCTATGACTTTGGTTAACTTGATTTCTGCTTTCATAAATCATAAGGAAAAGAGTATTGCCATACCTGCACATGTGCTGGCTGACAAATACAAGTCCACACAAGTTGTGCAACATCTTCAGGACTAACAGTCTGTAAGGAAAGGAAGTGTTCAGACATTAACAAGAATACCATGAAATTAATTTTAAAAAATAAATATATAATATAATAAAGCAGTAAACTCACCACATAATACTGAATGTATTAGAGGTGTGTGGAAGTGACAGGTAGGGTGTAGGAAGGAGAAAAGGGAGTGCTGGGGCAAGTCTCTCTACCATATTTACCATGAATCTGCTCACCCAGCAGTGAAAGAAAAACACACAAAGAAATATGTATAAATCTAGAATGCCCACTTTTAAGGTGCTTTCAAATGTTTCCACTGAATATTTATATACTTACTGGCTTGGAGGACATAAATTCATCATAGTCCCCTCCAATGGCAACCTTATTGAAGTCTGTCTTTACGAAACCTGGAGACAAGCTCTGTTAGAACCAAGCAAACATACAAGTTGCAAAGCAAATTTAAAGCTAATTGGCAGTAGTTAAAACGATGAAACTGATAGCAATATTTTGTGCCAAAAAATCAATAAATCTTGTAGGGCAAGAAAACCCCCTTAGGCCCCTTCCTCAGGATGGACATAAGCAAACATTTATGCCCCCAAAAAGCTTAAACTCTTGCTATAAGCCTGATTGCAACCTCATTTAGGCTGAGGTTTAATAACGAAACTGGATTAAGTGATTTTCAATTCAAGTTTTTTCTAGTCCCTTACAATATTGGCTGAGAACGTTTCCCTCTCATACCCTTCTTCTCTACCCTTCTCAGCGAGACTTACCGAAACTCGAATGTTCGACTTGATAGCTCGAAGTTCTTGCCTCAAGCCTTCTGTACAAGCATTGACGGCAAACTTTGATGCGGAATAGAAGTGGAAGAGACTACTTCCTGGCACTCTGTGGCCGGAGAAGCTGCAAATTGAAAGTTTAGGTTGATGGACCCATTAATGGCTGATATACTGAAGTTTATGGAAGTGTGTCAACTTTATAACTAGGTTGCATTTTGCAAAATTTATGAATAGGTACCTTACAGGCCCCATAACAACTAACACTGTTTGACCCACAGATAAACTTTATACCAAACAGTATAAAGCTATCACTAAATGAAGTGTAGTGGCTCTTCTCCAAAAGGAAATTGTTATTCAAACAAATTGTCTAATAAAATGTTAAAAAAAAGTGTTTATGTATACACTTAAGTTACAAATGCAAACAAACCACAACTTTACAGATGATTATATCAGACAATTGTTTATAAATCATATTTTAGTGGATTTCTTTTTTATAATCGTTTGATATTGTTGATCCTTACTGGTGATAAAATACACATTTTGGTTGACCCAGGACAGTGCAACGACTCCCAGTGCATGAGAGGTGTTTACCCTTTCCCCATTGTTTTCTGACGTTTTGGAAATCGTGCTCTAATCTTACCCAGTTCAATAGTTTATCCGGGCAGCTACTTTCTAATATTTACCTGCCGATGTGGATTATGTGACCATCATCTATGCCCTTTTCTCTCATCAGTTTTATCGATTCTCTCGTACAAATGCAGAGTCCAATCAAGTTCACCTACCATGCAAAAAGGAAATGATATCATTTATACTAACAACACATAGTTCATCAAAAATTCTGTACTATAATTTATTTCAATGTTCAAACAAGGTCAATTTGGACCACACAACGTCTATGGTCCTACTGTAGCATCTAAAGAAACCGTGCTCTCCCTTGAAGTTCATATCTGGTATTCCAATATCAGAACTGTTTCCTGTGGCTCTCTCCTTCATGTGAGTACCATGAATGACATGGTAAAGATTTTGCATTATAATTATAGATATGCACATATATTTATTACGGAAGATAGGATGAAATCTTGACGACGAAGATCTCAAACTCACAATTTACATATTATGAAACTGTGAGAATTATATGTCAAGTGATTAGCTTGTACAAACATGACAGTGAACATACATATTCATCTCATGTTAAGTATTTATGATGTAAAAGATGACTAGATACATCAACGGAGTATGTTGTATAAGCATATCAAAGAACATACATATTCATATCATCTTACTATTCATGATGTAACAGATGACTAGATACATTGGTGAGGAAGATCTCAAACTCACAATTAATCATATATCGAAGGGTTGAAAAAAAGTACACTTCTCCCTTCAAGTGAGTTCCTTATATTAACATATCAATGAACATGCATATTCATATCATCTTACTATTCATGATGTAACAGATGACAAGATGCATTGGTGAGGAAGATCTCAAACTCACAATTAATCATATATCGAAGGGTTGAAAATAGTACACTTCTCCCTTCAAGTGAGTTCCTTATATTAACATATCAATGAACATGCATATTCATATCATCTTACTATTCATGATGTAACAGATGACTAGATGCATTGGTGGAAGCTTGATGAGGAAGATCTCAAATTCACAATTTATAATATATTGAAGGGTTGAAAACAGGATACTTCTCCCTTCAAGTGAGTTCCTTATATTAACATATAAATGCATATTCATATCATCTTACTATTCATGATGTAACAGATGACTAGATGCATTGGTGAGGAAGATCTCAAACTCACAATTAACAATATATCGAAGGGTTGAAAGCAGTATACTTCTCCCTTCAAGTGAGTTCCTTATATTAACATATCAATGGACATGCATATTCATGATGCCTATGACAAGATGCAATGGTGAAAGGTTGATGAGGAAGATCTCCAACTCACAATGTACAAGTTATTGAAAGGTTGACAATAATGTCTCCCTTCAAATCTTGCATGTAAACATAACAGCAATCATGCATATCATGCACATGAGTGTATTCATGTTGTAAATGATGACTGCCCCCAGTCTTGACAAGTGTTATGTACTACTTACAAGTCACAGTTCAATAGCACTAACAGTACGACTGGTATGACTACCCTGTTGCAATAAGACAGATTCCAAACTGTTCATACTGTCAGTATGAGTGCTTTACAGGATGATCTGAGTGTACAGTATGGAGTGGTACACGCATTACAAACTGTCCCAACTTGCTTGAACAGTACCAACCATTATTTGACTAGCATCTTTGGGAGCAGGCAGGTTTGGTGAACATTATATGACTAATTACCATTTTCTCCACATAAGGAAGTCTTGTGCACTGAGCCTTACATTGATTATTTGTTGCCAAGATTCTGTGCTCCCATCCAGAAGACTGGCATTGCCTAGATTTATACCGGCATTGTTGATACAGATGTCCAGGCGTCCAAACTCACTTCTGATTTTATTGAACATCTCAAGAACTTGGTCCTCTTGAGAAACATCGCACTGGACTGGGAGGACGCAGGGCTCGGCTTTATTTTGGTTGAGTTCTGCAGCAAGGGTCTACAAAATAAATTAAAAAGCAAAAATGTAGTACTTATAGCTAACATCTGTAAAACAGAATTCTACAAACACTTGAACAAGCACATGGAGGTCAAAAGCGGATCTGCTGGGGGACTCAGGCTAATTTAAAGCAAACAATCGGAGTAAGGATAGAATACTCTGAAGAATTTTCATGATTTGCGTATATTTCTTTTATTTGCATTATACATAGCTCAAGCTAAGTTCCATCACTCCAGGAATATTACACTTTTTATTTGAAGTAAACAGTTTTGTATGTACTTATAGTGTACAAGAAACTCAATTGAGCCCTACCTGTAAACCCTCCAGCTTCAATGCGCAAACAACAACTTTCATGCCTTCCTTCACCAAAAGTCTAACAGTGGCCTCTCCAATACCAGCAGATCCCCCAGTTACTATGGCAACCCGTCCAACCCATCTTGATGAATTTGCCATGGTTGACTGCCAATCTCAATCTTCTTGCTATAAAAGATATAAGTTAAAAATGGAATCATTGTATTTATTTTCATGCTTTGTTTGTCATTAATACTTGAGTACGCTCATGGAGATCTGTGAAAGGATTTTGGTATTAACTGGATTCGATAGTAGTCATTTATAATAAATAAATAAAACATAACTAAAAAAAAACTTAAGAATGTAAAAAAAAAATTGACCAGTACTAATTAAGGCCTAGGATGGACCTAATTTAAATTGTTAACACTCATTTCATTGCATCAACATCAGTACATGCAAAGCACTGGATATGTAACAACTTGGAACTTTGGGGAAAGTGGGCGAGTTTGATGCACTTTAGTACCAAAATGACACCATGACTCAGCATA